>MCJB01002958.1:6971-108285 GCA_002018475.1 Nicotiana obtusifolia
ATGATTCCTCCAATTTGGATTGTAGGAATTTCCATACTGTGCATGTTGATTCCCGAGGCCCCTACTTTGTTGGCCCACATAATAGATAGACTCTGGGTTGGTGGGACACATATCACTTGTGTGGTTATCACCACACATCTCACAACACAGTGATAACTGCTGAACCTGCTGCCTGGGCTGCACCTGCTGCATAGTCATACGATTCATCTGATTAGCCAATTTAGCCATTTCGGCTCTCATGGCTGCCAAATCATCCAATTCTATCAATTCTGCTCCCTTCTGCTTTATGGCTCTGCGTGAGTCACCATCACCTTGCCAATTATGATCATTGGCTGTAAAGTTATTTAATAAGAGTTGGATTTCGCTGTAAGGTTTTGCCATGCAACTTCCACCGCATGCTGAATCCAGGTTCATCTTTGAGGCTTCATCTAGACCGTCAACAAATGTATGCCCAAGTACCTCATCTGTTTGGCAATGGTGTGGACAATCTCTCAGTAGCTTTTTGTACCTCTCTCATGCCTGTCTAAGGGTTTCCCCCTCTCTCTGTTCAAAGCCCAAAATTTGACTTGTCAGTGATTTGATTTTCTTGGTAGGAAAGAATTTTATCAGAAACTTTCTTGCCAAGTCATCCCATGTGTATATGCTGTTTGCTGGCTCCTTCTGTAGCCACTCTTTTGCTTCACCCAACAGAGAAAAGGGAAACAAAGTCAATCTTACATAATCCTTCGACACATTCGGGTAGTTGTATGTGTCTGTTATCTCCAAGAAATTCTGGATGTGTCGCTGTGGGTCTTCGTGAGGCAGCCCCACATATTGGCCCGTCGACTGGATGAGTTGCACCATATACTGCTTCAGCTCGAAATGTTCGGTGATTTCAGGCTTAACAATTGCCTGAGTCATATCGGCCAGATTAGGCCTTGCAGCTTCTATCACCGCCCTTTCAGCATTTCCTGCCATATCGATAGGTTGTGGTTGCTCAACTATATCCAGCTCTGGGTTATTTCTGGTCCTGGCGTCTACCTCCCTCCTTAGTCTGTGTAAGGTACGTTCAATCTCTAGATCAAAGGGAAGCAGGTTGTTTGCACTTCTACTTCTCCACATTCAACAGAAAAGCCTGTGCTAAAGCAAACAACGTCAGCCGATTAATAAAACTTGAATAAATAGCAAATAAAAGCTGTAATTGGTAAAGTAGTAGAATTTTTAAGTCCCTGGCAACGGCGCCAAAAACTTGTTGCTTCCTTACGTACACACAAGTATACGTGATCGACAACTAATATAGGACAATGAGTCCGGATTATCGTACCCAAGGGACTTAAGTTAACTACTTTATAACAACTATTATCGTTATTTAATCAAGCAAAAATCACTGTTTAGTATATAGTTATTCTAAATTGTAATTCTAATTTAAATCTAGAAATTGCAAAGAACAAAGATGTATTTTTGTAATCAATAAAACAAAGATTCCAGGGTTGTGATTTACTTCCAATCCTATTGCGTTCTAATTGACTTATCGTTCATATAGTTAATGTAAGATTGCTAATTAATCGATAATGATACTCATAGCCTTCTTCCGAAGTACTATTCGCCTATTCCTAACAAGATTAATGCCTATATTCCTATGGAATTAATCTAGCAAGAATGCATGAAGAACATGATTATATAACTAAGCATGGTGATTAAGTATATTCCTATCTTAACCACGAATCCGCTCTTTTTTACAAAGTTAAGAACATGCTTTCTTCAATCCTTATTCTAATCTAGACTTAGTTTTCTCAAACATCGCATAGATAATTGATAGAACTTAATTGGTGGCCAAAACAATTAAGCAATTTAGCATAGAATTGAAGAAACAATCTTATCCACATTAACTATTAAAACGAAATCATCAAGTTAGAAACACAATATTCATGGCTAATCACAACCCCGGAACAAAGGGTGATTAGCCACTCATGTTCAACAAAATCAAATAACTAAGTAAGAAAAACTAAAATAAAGATACTAGTTTGGATTGATGAACTGAGAAATTGTTGATGTTGTTGATGTTCCTAGGCTTCCTTTTTCTCCAAAATCACGTTCTCCCCCTCTTAGATAGGTTTAGGGGTGTTTATATAGGAGTTAGGAAAGGTTGGGGTCGACTTGGGGGTCTTCTAGACGAAGTAGGAGACAATTTCCGGAATCAGTCCCCTGGCCAGCGCCCAGCGCCCCCCAGGGGACTGAAGGCAGTGTTGATTTCGTGCTCTCTGTCTCCAGCGCCACAGGCAGCGCTGGGCGCTGCCCTGTGGGCTGGTTTCCTCCTTTGTTCGTTTCTTCTTGTTTTAGCTCGTTTCTTCCCCGGTTTCGTCCCCGATTGCTTTTAACTTATTCCTACACATAAAAACACATTATATTAACATGAATCAATGTGATTAACATCCAAATCCAAGCAAACAAGAGCTAAATATGTTATAATTTATACATTATTTAATATCTTCTCTACCAATTATCAGAAATCCTAACACTAACTTTACTGTCATATTGTCATTGCAGCCACCATAGATCCACTGATCAGTATCCCTATCTTTAGCTGTGATGTTTAGCTTTATAGGACGACAGAATTTTAAATAGGGTAAAAACTATTAGACGAAATTCTTGTAAGAGTTCTAATTAAATTCATCTTTTCTTCACACCTTTATTATTTGACTTCAAAATCTTAAATTATTAGCCATATATAAATCATTTAATACCTCTATTACAGAAGTTCTTGATGATATAAGCTCTTTTCATCCATTTGGGTAGATCTATCGAGATCAAAACTCATGTTGTCGAGGAAAGAGATTTAAAGAAATACCATCTTGATATTTCTTTTTCTTGATACTGGAAATTAAAACAAAACCTAGCAATTAAGAGTCCAAAATTGAGCATGCAAAACCTATTTAATTCGTACTATAAATAATGCCGGAGTAAAAGAAATAAACACAAAAAAAAAAAAAGAAGATAAATACATCGAAGAATGAGTTAAAGAAGAATCCCAATGACCCAATCACTTCCAAAGTCACAATCAAATTCCCTAATCCAATTTGACAACTAATTGTAGGCAACTCTTTCTTTTGTACCAAGTCCCACCCTTTTCTTTGCTTCTTAAATCTTGTTCATTCATACATGCACATAGATGAGGAGATGGGAAAAGCTTCATTGATTATCTACATCACAATTGTTATGCTCCTGCTTTCCTCATTCTCAAAAGCTAGACGTCCTGGCCATCACTCCCTCAATTTATTACACACCATGGATGCATTCCGTCGCCACTTTAGTGGCTGTAATCGATTTAGTGGCTGTAATCGAGTGGCAACGTGAGGAGAAGGAATGGTAGAAGCAGTATATTCAGAACCAAATGAGAATGAAGCATCACAGCTCAACTTAAGTCTCTAGGGATGTTGAAGATTAATTGAATGATGAGGAGAAAGAAAGTTCAATGTGACTGATAGGCTAGTGTCGTTGTGCCTTGTGAGTGGTGACATATAAATACGTGTGAGATCTCAAAGTGTTTGAGAGGAATCAGGTGACTTCTTAAGTGATTATAGAACTAAGCATTCTAAACTGAAATGTTCTTGATATGTGCTGTTTCAAATTTCAGAGACACAAAGTGGTACATTAATCTTAGCCGTTTTATCTTCTTTTTAATTAATTTGATTAACTAACCAATATATGTAAGATTGTGGGAATAATACTGCTTACCTGTAAAACGATACAGTTAAATTTATACGTGATTTTTAGACAAGTGAACTAATTTGATCCTAAAATAATGCGATAATTGAAGAAATGTACAATACTTAGCCTTAAAATGTAAATAAAACAACAGAAATGACAGTTCCGGGAATAAGAATTTCATGTACAGTAATGATGAGATCAAAAAATGGAAAAGTAAGATTGTATTAAGCTTTGTATAGAATGTAGTAAGTTTAGCTAGAAAATTCGTGTCCTTTACAATGATAACTGGGCTCACTATTTATAGCTGTATCTAGGGAAGGAGGTCAGAGGATCATGCCCTCCTTTAATATCAATTATGAGGGTCATTGATGAAGATGTAACGGTGAGTATAAATGCCAAATTCTTTGTAAGGGGCCGTCGCTCTTAAGGCTACAGAATATTCCTTATTAAGTGCTACCGGGCGCAAAGCATTTAATACACCTTTATGAACGTTATCCTTTCGGTGACAAACGGAATGGCTGCATTCGGTCTTTTGCCATCCCCATCTAGGATTCCACGTGTCTTTCCTTTAGATGACCACGTGTCATATCATATTTCACCCTATACAGATAGTTCCTCTGCTTTCTGGTGACATAACTTTGTGTTATCGGGAAGTTGATAGAAATACTCGTTTGGCGGGACTTACTATAACTCCCTCTGAAGGCTTCTGACGGTTGATTAGACGCATGTCTTTCCGCATTTAATGCCCCGAACACGCGTCATCCCACGATTCAGCATAACTTTTGCCAATTATCAAGGTAATCATGGCCATGAATTTAGCCGCCAAAATTTTACTTATGCGCATCATTCTTTTCCTTTGCCTTTCATAATTTCTCGAACTTCTGATTTGCATCTTTGTTCTCCATTCTTTCTCTAATTCTCTTCAAACAAAAACCTTTTCCTTCTTCTTATTCAATGGCTTCTTCCTCTAAGCATGCCAGTTCTTCAAAGAATAAGAACAAAATCGAGGACTCTGCTCCTCCAACAGTGGGTTCCATCATCCCAAGGAAACTCAATACAATAAAGGACTTAGAAGAGAAATTCCCTACTGCTAACCCTCGTACATAGGCTATTAGTAGGTACCCTTCTTCCATTCGTCCTTCCAGTATTCCTGCTGTGAAGGAAGAACTGCCGCTGCCATAAGTTGGATATCATTGCTCTTGATCTATCAGAGCGAGTGACCCTTCCCAAGGAAGGTTTTACATACTTTTACACGTATCCTTTTACTTTTGGTGCGTTTTCTTTGAGTGGAGATATTGATTCCTTGAATGCGGAGTTTTGCCTTCGCTACCAGGTGTGTTTGGCACAGGTAAGTCCTTCAGTGTGGAGGACGGTCGCCTGCCTTCGATGCTTGTGCCAGGAGACTGGAGAGGAGCTAACCTTAACTCATATGATAAATCTCTATTCTCCCAAAATATTCCGCGATGGAATGATATACCTCTACAAGCATGGCCACCATGCTTTGCTGTCTAGCATAGATGATGACAATGACCGTGGATGGATGGAACGGTTTGTTGCAGTCGCCACCAATGACATTATTCCAGCAACGACTTCATCCTTTCCGGCCGCTTGGAACTGCACTCGTAAGCTCTTTGTTTAATATTTCCTTTTAGTAAATATTTTTCTACAGCCGTATTGATCCTCCATCCTTCATTTGTTTCAACAAATCGATGGATCCCACGGGTAATGGAAGGCTTAGACCGGTGGGTTCAAAAGATCTTGAACGTCACGACGCACGAAACTCGTTTGTGGAAAGAAGTGGCCCTTAAATATGGGTGGAAGGCCAAATTTCATGGTAATTTTAACTTACCTTGCTTCCATGTTTTTTTGTATATAGAGAACTTGGTTGAACCCTTCTGACTTTTTCACGAAATTAGGTATACCTGTGGGCTCTGTTGCTGTCCTCAAGGAGGACGTCTTTGCTGATCCTGCTGATACAGCGAAGCTGCTTCAGGAGGAACTTACTCGAACAGGTATCTCGGGGCCTGTTTCGGGATCAAAAACTTCTTTATGGAGTCCCCGCCTGGAGGATAAACAACCAAAGAAAAGACATTCCTCCGAGGCCGGGGAAAAAAATAAGAGGGCAAAGATTGATGCCCCCAAGTCATCTCCATTGGCGATGGTGACTGGTCCTCCTTCCGGGCCGATCATAGACACCGTGATGATTGATGATGATGAAGCTAGTGATGAGGGAGATTCTCTACATAGAAGACAACGATCCTCATCAGCTCAACAGGATGCTCGACCTGTTGAGAGAGTTACACCAATCGAGGATGGTGCCCCGGTACTTTGGGGAGAGTTTGATTTAGTAGATAATGTCAACTCCCATATTTGGGCCCCAATTGCTGTGCCTGGTACTGCAAGGCTGAGTACCGGGTCCTTACCGTCTTTGGCTGGCGAGCATCCAACAACCAGCACTGCATTTGATGCAGCTGCTTCTCACTCTTCAACTCCATCAACTTCATCTCCATCTTCACCAATACCAGCAACTGCTACATCACTTCCATCTTCATCCACTCTTCCACCAGCAGTTGCTACATCGCCTCCACTGGCCGTACTTGACCATGAAGAATGTGTTCCTCTTCCACAGATCCCAGTTCATGGGAATTTGAGGCAAAATTATGCCGCTCCTTCTGAAGATCCACAAAGGAGGAGGAACGTTACTCTTTTGATCTTTACCGGATGAAACTTGCTATCCCGGCCAGTGGAGCTTGCTAATTATCTGAAGACTTTGGATTCAGAGAAAGACTGGGAAAAGATTCAAGAACTCTCGGGAGAGTGTTTGGTAAACAACGCCGCAGCGGTACGTTCTTTCTTCCTTTGTTATTTCTTCTACTTTTATATGAATGTACTCTAAGTTTTACTTCTTCTTGTTTTGTAGGCCAAGTTTCTTGCTTCTGAGATCCTTCAGAGGTTAATTCGTGAGAAGGAGGAACTTACTTCTGAACGAAATCAGCTTTTGATCGAACGGGACCGAAGTGTTCTCCGCCTCTCGAATCCAAAGCTATTGAGGTCGTTGTTTTGGAGGCTTGTTTGCAGCAAAGCGAGCAAGAAGTGGTAACCCTTAGCCAAGAATTGGCCCGCTGAGGGTTAGATTTGATGAAGCCAAGGCCAAATGGGCTGAAGTCCAGGACGCCGTTCTTGCTGCAACCGAACGTGGGGCTGCCTCCGTCGAAAATGTGATTAACTTAGAGGCAGCCTTGGACTCCAAAATTGAAGAGCTTGCTGCTATCGGGGCGAAACACGCCCAGCTAGAAGAGAAGTACAGGAAAATTATCGAGCATATTAGGCTCTTTAGTTCAATTGTCTATGACCTTACTATCAGCCTCAAATCTGCTAGGTTCGCCCAGGAAAACCTTTCTGCCAAGGCAACCAACTCAAAGAATAACTCAAGCGTTAATAGGCTTCCCTCTTTGTTAAAAAAACTTACGCCATGTACAGTATAAGGAGAAAAACCTTGGAAGAGGCCAAAGCTGGTGTCATTGACTTTGATGCCGAAATTTCTAAGGCATGCGAGCTTGATTTAGTTGCTAAAAGTGGACTCTTATCGAGGTTTGATGTACCTGGCCCTTCTGGTTCTGGTTTTGGTTTCGAGTTTTCGGGAATTGAAGAAGAATTGGAAGATGGTGATGTCGAAGGCCTAACTGATGAAAATGTTGAGCCACCGGTGGTCCCACCTACTTTTCCCGGGGATGCAGACACTTTTCTTCCTCCTGGTTCCAGAGGCACTGCAGTTTAGCTTTTCTTTTCTTTTTCCCATTTTGTATTTTTACCGTTTTGACACATTCTTGTAAATAAAGACATATTTTTGCTCAAGTATTGTTTGAGTCTTACTTTTGTTTGAATATCCATGCAAGTCTTTAACCTTTGCATTTGCTTAAGAATTCTGCGCACGTTTTTCTGTTTGTGCTTTACTATATGTAGTCTCGGATGCATTTTCCTCGAAGCACTTTGGTTCCGAGCATTATCCCTTTTACATGAGGGTTTCTACGAGTATTTGCGCAAGTTTAATTTTTGCGTCCTTTCGTGTATGTCTTCGGGTGCATTTTTTCTCGAAGGCATTTTGATTTCGGGCATAAATTTCTTTCGAAACCAACCCTTTAACGTGAGAGTTTTCATAAGAGATGGCCCTCTTATGTTTATGGTGCTGTTGAAGAGGACGTCTCTCGTTCATTACGGCACTAACATTTAAAGTATTTGTATAACTTTCAATGACAAAGTTAGTTCATCGTTCAGACAAGAAACAAATAAAAATAAAAGTATTTCTTTTCATATATTTCCTTCTATTTTCAAAAGTACACAAGCATTTATTATGCTAAGAAATTGCCATTACTTGTGGCTAGCATTTATTATGCTAAAAAGAAATTGCTATTACTTGTGGCTATCTTGCACAACTTGTTTTTACAGGGCTGGTTACGCAGTCCCCAGTCTCGATGATGCATTTGATTTCTGGATTTTTGTTTCCCGGTTAATGTGGCAGTCAATGTTGCTGTATCCTCATATCATCCCCCCATCCCCCACCCTACCCCAGTATTCGAATGCGAAGAATGCGAATTGGAATACTGAAAGTCTTGTGTCTTCAAAGGTCCCACCAATGAATTGCTAGATAATCCTTATCTCGGCAACATACCTTACTTCACCTTAGGAATCTATGCTATCGAGCGAAAGAATATATAACAATACTCTAGTGGTTTGTGCTGGTGAACGGTCGGGTAACCTCTTTTTGGTAGCAAACTTAACTTCCTAGTGGGGATTTGCTATCGAACCAAATATTATCTAACAGTCTCCGAGTGGAAGCTTGTTTGTTTGCCTTGCTATCAAAGGTCTTATTGCTGTTGTCTTCGTAGTATGCTTTTTATCGCTGCCTCATTAAAAACATTGCCAGAAAAACTCAATTGGAACAAAAGTGAACGAAGGAAAAAAGAGTGCAGCACATACTTCTGCTTGAGTAATGTTCATCTGCAATAATATCCTTTGAGGTATGCCACGTTCCAGTTGCTATGCAACTTGTCTCCATTCGGGTTCTCCAACTCGTATGAATCTTTCCCAGTGATAGCTGAAATCATGTAGGGAACTTCCCATGGTGGACCTAGCTTCCCTGCGTTGAGCTCCCGGGTATTTTGGGTTACTTTCTTTAGAACCAAATCTCCTACTTTGAAATAACGGAGGTTGGCTCTTCGATTATAATATCGCTCCATTCTCCACTTTTGAGCTGCCATTCTTACACGCACCTAGTTCTTGCATTCTTCGAGCAGTTCCAAGTTGATTAACATTGCTTCGTTGTTCGATTCTTCATCTGCCCGAAAATATCTCAAAGTAGGTTCACCCACTTCCACCGGGATTAGGGCTTCAGCACCGTACACAAGGGAGAAACTTCATCCTGTGCTCGATTTGGCCGTTGTTCGGTAGGCCCATAGAACTTCGAACAATACTTCGGGGTATTTGCCTTTTGCTGCTTCCAACCTTTTCTTGAGGTTTTGAATAATAACTTTGTTTGTTGACTCCGCTTGACCGTTTGCGCTCGGATGATAAGGAGAAGATATGATCCACTTTATCTTCAGATGAACTTTGTAACTTTTGCACCGATAAGCTGTGGCCCATTGTCGCATGTTATCTTTTTTATTAATTTGAACCTGCAAATTATATTTTCCCACAGGAAATCTACCACTTCGCTTTCTCCGATCTACTGATAAGGACCTGCTTCCACCCACTTAGAAAAATAGTAGTCAAAATTAAAAGAAACTTTACCTTTCCATGAGCCGGTGGCAGCGGTGCGATGATGTTCATCGCCCATTTCATGAAAGGCCATGGGGACAGAATCGAATGTAAGGGTTCTGCCGGTTGGTGTACTTGTTTTGCTTAGCGTTGGCACTTATCACATTTTCGTACGATGTATTTGGAATTTTGTTCCATGCGAGGCCAGTAATATCCCGCCCGTACCAACTTCAGCACCAAAGAATCTACGCCCGAGTGATTGCCGCATATCCATTCGTGGACTTCTCTCATGACATAATTAGCTTCTGACGCTCCTAATCACCGGGAAAGTGGGCCTTGGAAGGATTTTCTATACAATTGGCCTCTCTGGAAGCTATAACGTGCAGCTTTGGCGTGTAACAGCCGTGAAGCTTTGGGGTCTTCGAGCAACTTCCCGTGCTCGAGATAGTCGATTATTTCATTTTTCCAGTCCCAGACTAGACTAGTCAAATTTACCTCATAGTAACCATCTGTATCCAGGACTGAGTTCATCAGTTGCACTATCGTCCCAGACTCCGATCCCTTTATTTTCATCGACGATCCTAAGTTTGCTAATGCATCCTCTTCTGCGTTATCCTCCCTCGGGATATGAGTAATTGACCATTCCCGGAATCGTGCCAAAAGAGCCTGGACCTTTACCACGTATTGTTGTATACGTTCTTCTTTGGTATCAAAGATCCCGTAGACCTGATTTATCACAAGCTACGAGTCATATTTGATTTCGATAACCTCCAAATCAAGTCCCTAATTTGAGCACTGCAATCAAAGCTTCGTACTCTGCTTCATTTTTAGTTAAAGGGATCGTTCTGATAGCTTGCCTTAAGGTTTCCCCCAAAGGTGTGATTAAGACTATTCCGAGTTCGGACCCTTTCATGTTGGAAGCTCCGTCCATAAATAAGGTCCAAACCCCCGATGTCGATTCCGACACTATTACTGCCTCCTTGGTTGCTAGAGGCAATAGATCCAGACTTAAATCAGCCACAAAGTCTACCAACACTTGTGACTTAATTGCAGTCCTTGGTTTATATTCTATGTCCAACACACTCACTTCGATGGCCCATTTGGCCAATCTGCCCGAGAGATCGGGTTTATGGAGCATGTTAGGGCAAAGGGAAAGTAGTCACCACAACTATGTGGTGACATTGGAAGTAGGGCCTCAGCTTCCGAGTGGTGACTACGAGAGCTAAGGCCAGTTTTTCCAAATGTGGGTAGCGAGTTTCTACTCCTGTTAAAATTTTGCTAATGTAATAAATGGGAAATCGCGTACCTTCGTCCTTCCGGACTAAAACGACACTTATGCAACTTCTGAAACCGTGAGGTAGTCTAGCAATGTTTCACCTTCTTTTGGTTTCGAGAGCAATGGAGGGCTTGATAAATGCTTCTTCAGGTCCCTCAAATCCTGTTGGCACTCCGGTGTCCATTCGAAATTATTTTTCTTTTTGAGCAGTGTGAAGAAGCGATGACATTTTTCTGATGACCAGAAAATGAACCTTCTCAAAGCTGCTAACCTTCCTGTGAGCCTTTGGACTTCTTTTACATTCGACAATTGATCCGGGATATTCTCTGTGGCCTTGATTTTGTCAGGGTTTACGTCAATTCCCTTTGTGAGATTAGAAATCTCAGAAACTTACCAGAACTGACCCCGAACACGCACTTCTCGGGATTAAGTTTCGTCTTATGCTTCCTTAGGATGTCGAATGTTTCTTGCAAATGCTTAAGGTGTTCACCTGCATTCAAAGACTTAATGAGCATATTGTCTATATAAACTTCCATAGTCTTTCCTATTTTCTTTTCAAACATCTTATTTACGAGCCGCTGATAAGTGGCTCCAGCGTTTTTTAACTCGAATGGCATCACATTGTAACAATATGTACTGAAATTCGTTATAAATGAAGTCTTTTCCTGATCTTCTGGGTTCATCTTGATTTAGTTGTACCCGGAATAAGCATCGAGGAAACTCATTAACTCGTGCCCGACCGTGGCATCAATCATTTGATCGATATTTGGCAGTGGGAATGAGTCTTTCGGGTTATTAAGGTCTTTATAGTATACACACATGCAAAATTTATTTTTCTTCTTCGGAACTACTACTATATTGGCTAGCCAATTCGGATATCTTACCTCTCGGATTGAATCGATATTAAGCAAGCGGGTTACCTCTTCTTTGATGAATTTATTCTTGGCCTCGGTAATAGGGTGTTTCTTTTGTCTTACCGGAGGCACGTTAGAATCCAAACTCAGCTTGTGCACGACTACTTCCATCGGATACCTGTTATATCCTCGTGCGACCATGCAATACAATCGGTATTAAATTTAAGGAATTCAATAAACCAGACCTATGTTCCGGGTTCAGTCTTGTCCCTAAATGAAATTTTCTTTCTAGGAATTCTTCGAACGATGCAACTTGCTCTAGTTCCTCCGTCGTGGACTTCGTTGCGTCCATCTCTTCCGGAACTTGGAAATATCTCGGCACCTGATAATTTTCTGACGACTCCGCTCCTAGGCTAACTTCTTCTAGCTCAGGAATAGGTGCCACTTGCTGTAATTGCTATGCCGCGTGCTCCTTCCCTTTGCTACTGGAAATGGAAATTGCATTTATCTCTATTGCTGCCGGTTGATCACCTCTTATCTATTTGATTCCTTCGGGCGTTGGAAACTTCAGCAATTGGTGATATGTTGAGGGTACAACTTTCATCTCGTGTAACCATGGCCTTCCCAGGATGATATTGTAACCCATGTCACCATCTACTACTTAGACGAGAGTTGTTTTCATTACTCCTTCAGTGTTCGTGAGCAGCAAAATCTCTCCCCGGGTCATCACGCTCGCAAGGTTAAATCTAGCGAGGAGCTTTGTTACCGAAATAATGCTCCCGATGAGTTTAGCTTGCTCCAATACTCTCCATTGTATGATATTAGCCAAACTTCCTGGATCCACCAGAACACGCTTAATATTAAAATGTAACACATTTAAAGAAATTACCAGTGCATTGTTGTGTGGTAACAACAATCCGTCTGCGTCCTCCTCCGTGAAAATGAAATAATCTTCCTGGAGTCTTTTACTATGAGTTATTGATACATTCGTCTTCTTCGCTGCCGAAAAGGTGACCTCGTTAATCTCATTCCCTCCGAAGATCATATTGATCGTTTGGCGTGGGGGGTTCTTCTTCTGCTTTTGAAGGCTTCGCGTTGTCTTTGTTACGACCATAATTATTCTTAGCTCGGTCACTAAAGAATTCTTTGAGGTGACCATTCTTCAATAGTGTTGCCACTTCTCCGTGGAGGTGTCGGCAGTCCCCTGTTCGGTGACCCTTTGTCCCAAGATATTCACACCATAAGTTGGGATCCCTCTAGCTAGAATCGGATCTTATAGGTCACATGAATCGTGCTTCTTTAATGTTTCTCATGGCTGACACCAACTCCACTATACTGACGTTGAAGTTATATTCCGATAACTTGGGTTAAGAAGGATCCCGAGACCCCGCTGACTCTTTATCCTGAAGTGATATATTGTTTCGACCACAATCGGTCCCTCTGTCAACGGTGAACTTGTTTGTTGCTCGGAAGTTTCTGGCACGGCCTTCAGTCTGCTTGTAATGAAAAAACCGACCGCTCGAAGTCCGTATGTCCGCGTATAGTCATCCTTTGATTTTTCTCTGCTCTTCTCCCGTCCCTTGGCCGATGATGTAGAACCGACCTGGTCATCTTCGATCCTTATCCTTGACTCGTACCAGTTGTGGAAATCTGCCCAAGTTGTTGCTTGAAACTCAAGAAGGCTCTCTTTCAGCTTCCAGGAAGCGTATGAGCTTCTCGGATTCAATCCTTTGGTGAATGCTTCAGCTTTCCACTCATCCAGGATAGCCGGGAATAACGTTCTTTCTTTCTAGAATCGGGTGACGAACTCTCGTAATAATTCGAATTCTCCCTGCGCGATCCTTAATATGTCGGCCTTCCGGGCTTGTACTTTTCTGGCCCCAGCATGAGCCTTGATGAAAGAATCCGCGAGCATCTCAAAGGAATATATAGAATGCTTGGGTAATAATCAATACCACGTTAGAGCTCCCCTCGTGAGAGTTTCTCCAAATTTCTTTAACAACATAGATTCAATTTCGTGAAGAGCTAAATTATTTCCTTTTATCGTCATTGTGTAGGTGGTAATATGCTCTTGTGGGTCTGAAGTCCCATCATACTTTGGTATTCAGGCATTTGAACCGCTTTGGGATTAGTTCTAGTGCCGCACTCGGGTTGTACGACAATTGAGTATACTTCTTTGAGTCCGGGCCTTTTAATACTAGTGGTGCGCTTGGGATCTGGTCCATGGGGGAGTTTACTTTCCTCATAAATCGTAAAGGTTCATTCTTGAATGGGTTATTCTCGTTGTTGAGACCAGATCCGTTCCCCCCAGCCCCGTCGGAGCCAACTTCACCCCTGGGAGTGTTGTTGTCGACTCTCTGCGTTGTTTGGTTTGCAGGAACACCAGGAGGAATTGGTCTCGTCTGTTTGCATTATTCGAAGCCCCTGATAGCTCCTACTTCAGCTCCATCATAACCTTATCCTGTCGCGTGAGATGGCCTAGAATGATCGCCTTTTGCTCTTGCAAGACCCTCACCGCATCCACGACATGCTTCTCATCAGCATCATCAGGAGTTGTCTACCAAACCTGTCGAGGGTTCTACCTGTCATGCACCGGCATGGCATCATTTCCCTCATTGCGGGTGTCACTGATTGAATCCTCAAAATAAGGCTGATCCCCTTGAATTTCAGGATTGTACGTGTTGTTAACAGTGTTATCTGCCATTTTTTGTGATTTTTTGTAAGATAAAATAATCAAATCACAATAGTAAAAAAGGCAACGATCAATTTAATTGCACGACTGTTTAGGCCCCACGATGGGCGCCAAACTGTTTACCTGTAAAATGGTACAGCAGAATTTATACGTGATTTCTAAACAAGTGAACTAATTTGATCCTGAAATAATGCGATAATTGAAGAAATGTACAAAATTTAGCCTTAAAAATATAGATGAAACAACAGAGATGACAGTTCCGAGAACAAGGTTTCTGGGTACAGCAATGATGAGATCAAAAAACAAAAAAGTAAGATTGTATTAAGCTTTGTATAGAATGTAGTGTAGGTTTAGCCAGAAAATCCGTGTCCTTTACAATGATAACTGGGCTCACTATTTATAGCTATGTCTAGGGAAGGAGGTCCTAGGATCGTGGCTTCCTTTAATGTCAATTATGAGGGTCATTGATGAAGATGTAACGGTGAATATAAATGTCAAATTCTCTGTAACGGGCCGTCGCTCTTATGGCTGTAGAATATTCCTTATTAAATGTTACCAAACGCAAAGCATTTAATATATCTTTATGAACGTTATCCCTTTCGGTGACAAGCGAAATGACTGCATTCGGTCTTCGGCCATCTCCATCTAGGGTTCCACGTGTCTTTCCTTTAGATGACTACGTGTCATATCATATTTTACCCTATACAAGTACGATGAGTTTCAACGGCATAAGTGTCCATTAATTCTATAAGGTCATTTTAGTCTATTAACATTTAACTTAGGTTTTTCATGCTATTAGAATAGTATGATGATATGATGATGATTAGCCATATAGTATTTATTCCCTTTTCAAGCATCCAAGTGAATATTTTAAAATCACTGGTATGGACGTAAGATTGTTAGTTGGAACCTTAATTTCTGAAGTCAATGTGATACAATATTCAACTACATTTATATGGCATGACTTGTGTTCTGCCCTCTTCAGATCATCCATTAAAGGTTAATAGTATTTTAAGTGGAAGAGATTCATATGTCACACTTAGGGATCTCATTTCCAGAATTACTTCTATGAGGTTAAGAGTTAATTTTCTTTCGTTTTCTATGGTCCAAGTGAGATTTAAAAGTTAGCGCAACGAAATTAAGTCGCAGAGAAGACGAATACGTTGAATACGTCTCTGCACTACAAGATAGAAAATATACTTAGGAATCTATAGATTAAATATTGATGAGTGTCAAGCATATGATGAGTGAAAATAATTTTTTTAATCCTTTTCCATTATTTCTTCACACTTTTCCAAGGTAGACTTGAAGGATAAGTTGTAACTGATATTTCCGTTTGTAAGTGTGACTATTGAAAAGATTTCACTCTATGCTAGCTATTTCATTTATTAAGTTATGGATTATTTTTCTCACCTAATTAAACAATTCAATGCATTTATATAGGAAGGTTCTTTCTCATTATAAGCTAATGTGGTTGTCCACTGAGATTTTTAGATTCGGATTTGAGAGGCTACAATTACTTAAAACAATGCAGAAACTTTAAGACATGAAATATTTACCATCATAGTTGATGTTACTCATATTCACATTTAAATTTTTTTGTTGAAATATTCCTAAACAAGAAAATAGTGATCAAGCTAAATATTTGATATATCAGAACAATAATTGTTCGACCACTACTTTGTTGCGTTGAGCTTCACATTGATGAGAGTTTTTTTTTATTTGTTCTTCATGTATAATTATTTACTCACAACTTTTGCTTTAGTTGTATCGATTTTATTTTACAAACTGTATACTTCATGATCGAGCATACACGTGTAATGCGCGTGTCAAGAAACTAGTTGTATTGAGATTTATGAGAAGTTTTTGGTGTTTCATATGCTTTGGATTAATTATTGATGCCAATCAAAATCATGTGCTTGTACTTAAAGTAGACCTTTTGACTTGGTATGATATCGATGAACTATTGAGTTAAATACTTGGAAGGAGATTTTTTGTTTTGAATGCTTGAGGACAAACAATAGTTTAAGTTTGGGGGTTTGATAAGTTGGTAAATTACCAACTTACTCGTCTTTAATCTTAGATTTTTGCTATGTTTGATTGATAAAATAGTGTGCTTAATGTCGTTCACTTCTATTTTACAGGTTTTATGTGATTAGAAGTGATCGGGGAGAAACCAAGCGAAAACAAGTAAAAAAGGGGCTCAAAAGTAGAAATCTGAAAATTGGACTCAGGGGTCGCAAATGCGAGCAGAAGCTCGCAATTGCGAAGTCAACAAAGTCAACCACTATTCACAAATGCAAAATGAGGGCCGCAAATGCAAAGTCAAACCAGACAGTCAACCTTCGCAAATGCGAAGTCCCCCATCGCAAATGCAATTCTCAACAGAAAAGCCAAGTTTTGCAAATACGAACATTCATTCGCAAATGCGAAGATCGCGCTTCAGCTCTGGGCACTTCTGTAATTTTATATTCTTTGGCCCCAAACCGTTTAATATACGATCTAGCTCATATTTGGCATATCTTTGGCTTATTTTTCAGTCTCTTGACTAGAGAAGACAAGTTTTGGAGATGGGTTATTTCACCCACACTTGGTTCTTGAATATTTGAAGCTTTTGATTGAGAATTTATTATCCATTTATGTTCATTTATTTATTTTCTTGCTTTGTATTGAATATCTAAGTGTGTTGTATTTTTTCCAACACTTGAATCTTGTTTATGGGAATATTCATATTTAAAGTGTGGATAAAATATATTGTTGTGCTTATGTATTAAACGATTTTTATTTATATTGAAGGGAGTTATTGTTTCTTTAATTATTCTTGTTCTTTAATGTTTCCAAAGGGATTAGCTAATCCTAGTGTAACCACCCGCCCGATCGCTTTGAGCTCTAGTGCGTCTTTCGATGTTTTGAGGCCCTGAGCCGCTTCACTTCAGGTATTATGACTTGTACCTGTGGTTGGAATTAAATTTAGGAAAGTTCGGAGTTGATTCGGATGGAAAATTCTAAATTCGGAAGCTTTAAATTGGAAGAGTAGACTAAGGTTTGACTTTTGAGTAAACGACCTCGGAATTGGATTTGAAGGTTCCAATAGGTTCGTATGATGATTTCGAACATGGGCTTATGTTCGGGTTTCGAGTTGAGTATCGGGTCGCCTGGGAGCATTTCGGCGCTTATTATGGAAAGTTAACATTTTGAAAGTTTAAAAATTTCTTAAGTTTAATTTGAAGTGGACTTTGGTGTTATCGACGTCCGTTTGAGGTTCCGAGCCTTGGAATGGAATCGTATTATGATTTATGATTTATGCATAAAGGTGTCATTCCCGAAAGTTTAAGTGTGATTCGAACGCGTTCGTCTAAGTTTGAATATTTGAGAGTTTAAGTGTGATTCGGACGTGGTTTGAGGCTTCGATTAAGTCCGTATTGTGTTTTGGGATGTGTTGGTACGCTTGGACGGGGTCCGGGGGGCCTGGGGTGAGAATCGGTTTGGAAATGGATCGAGCTTGGGCTTGGAAGAATTGCTGAGGCAGTTGAGATCTGGTGCAATCGCACCCACGTGGAAAGGGCCTAGGTGCGATATCACAAAAGCGGCCCTGGTGTCGCAGAAGCAGTTGGGTTTGAGGTTGGTTGGATTCGCAGGTGCAATGACTTTACCGCACCTGCGGGCGCGTACATGCAGGCGGAGGAGGGCACAAGCGGATGTAGTCTGGGCTGGAAGATCGCAGGTGCGGATGTTGTAGCACACCTGCCGAGCTGCAGGTGCGGTCGTGGGTGCGCAGGTGCGCAGGTGCGGAAGGCTGCTCGAGCTAGGGAGTACGCAGAAGCGGGTGGTTTTTTGCATAATCGGATATGGATCTGCGATTGAGGGCCCGCAGAAGCAAAAAACTAGCATTTTGGGGGAAAGCCGCATCTGCGAGGTAGCTTCCGCAGAAGTGGAGCCGCAGAAGCGCAAGGAGTTCCGCAGATGCGAAAAATCGACTGGGCAAAATATATATGCTAGCTAATGCGGGATTTGCTTATTTCATCTTTTCTTTCTCTCTTGGAGCCGACTTTGGGGCGATTTTGGAGAGCTATTTCATCCACCTCTTGGGGGTAAGCATTTCTAAACCACTTTTGATTATATTTCATGAACACATATTTTAACATGAAAATTAGTAGAAATTGGGGGAATTTGAAAGAAACCTAGAATTTGGTATTTTGGATTTTCGACCACGAAATTGGACATAGAATTAGAAATAATTATATATTTGAGTTCGTAATATCATGGTTAATGATTATTTTCGAAAATTTTCGGAATCCAAGCACGAGGGCCCTATGGTTGACTTTATTGACTTTTTGAGCGGAGTTGAGAATTGTTATAAATTGATTAATTATGGGTAATAGAGTATATATTTATAGATTTGCACATTTGTTTGACTATTTTTGGAGAGACGGGCATCGATTTGAGGTGTTTGAGAGGTGTTTGAGCCGGTTATGGAACTTTAGAGCGAGGTAAGTCTCCTGTCTAAGTCTGTGAGGGGGAAACTACCTCCAGTTGATGTATTTGATATGTGCTACTTGCTGCGGGGGCTTTTACGCATGAGGTGACGGGAGTTCGTACATAGCTAAATTTATATTATTGTCCAGGTGGACTTAGGTTCACACCATACTATAACTGTACTATTTGAGTTGTCCCTTCCCTATTAAATTCCTTTATTTTATATTACGACTTGAGACTAGACTTGCGTAGAGTGATAGACTTGCTATTGTAAAGATCTGACGGGCTTCATGATTAGCCACGAAATAATTGTACTCCTTTTACGAATTTCTCCCGCACTATGCGTTCTCATCGAAATATTTTCCTTAAGGTTCATAACTCGCACGTTCATTTGTGAATGGGGTCAAGGACCCATTAATGTTTTTTATTCTAATGGGATCGGGCCGTTCACTTCGGCAGTATAATAGATACATCTATGGTTCGTGTCGTTTGACCCTCAGCAGTGCGCACATGATGATGGGATCGTGCCGTTCACCTCAGCAGGATTTTGTATCACACTCTCATAGGAGTGGGCAATATAATATATGTATCTATGGTTCGTGCCGTTCGACTCTCGGCAGTGCACATATTATGATGTGACCGGGCCGTACGCCTCGACATTTATATAAAATACTCTTATGAAATCGTGGGTAATATTTGACAAGAAGCCAGTGTATCTGTGAGTTTTCCTGATTTGAACTGTGACGGCCTATCTGGAGAAGTCCATTATATATATACATTCTGATTGAGGAGGTAACTGCTTAGTGAGAGCTTGAGTTTACCGTTCAGAGGAGGATTGTACCTCGTATTAATATTTGTTCATACCGTTTATCTACTCTACTCCATATTTATTTACTTCTTACTGTACTTGTCTTATTGGACAACTAGTAAGTGTCGATATCGACCCCTCGTCACTACTTCACTAGGTTAGGCTAGATACTTACTGGGTACGCATTGATTTATGTACTCATGCTACACTTGCTGCACTTATTGTGCAGGTATATATGTGTTTCTAGTGGTCCTCTAGGGACAGAGGCACGACATTTGCAGGGACTTTAAGGTGAGGTGCATTCCATGTTACGATCCACAGCATACAAAGTCTCCATCAGAGTTATTTATATTCTCCTGTTTAACTTGCATTCCAGACAGATGTTTTATTTTATTATATTTCCTAGTTAATGCTTATGCACTTGTGACACCGAGTTTTACGGGTTCCTACTAGTTGTTCGTTATTGTAATTCACGTAATTATTATCATTTTACCTTGTAAATTCTATTTTATATTATTTAATTAATGGATATTATGATTTCGAAAGTAATAAAATAAGTGATTAAGTTGATCAGTCACTGTTGGCTTGCCTGACGGCGGCGTTAGGCACCATCACCACCATTAGTGGATTTAAGGTCGTGACACTTAGGACTCGCCCATTAACTTCAGATTAATTTTGGAAAAGATAATTTGGGGTTGGGAAATATTAATTAACAAGAACTTGAGGCGTTAACCCTCACTTTATAGATTCAACCTAGGGATAGGATTGAACTACTTGTAGCCATATTCAGGTGTGCTTAATCTCTTAATTGTTTTTGGGATAATTCAATTAGGAAGTCTTGTTAGTATTCGAAAGAAGCTAATAAAGAATTATTACTCGAGGCTAATTAACATAAACTCGCTCATATTTGTTAAATCGTGAAATACATCGGATCTTTACTTGAGTTAATTTTTTCGTGTATCCATGCTTGTAGCTATTGATCATTTTACTTGCTTTCTAGGTTAGTCTACAATTTCGCATTTAGACATAAATATTCTCTCAAAATCCTTTTAAGTGTTTGGCTTAGCATAACAAGTGACAGTTCTCTTACACGCCTAATTGCCTACATATTGTTCTCGGTGGAATTCGACCCCGACTCATAGTTTGATATATTATATTGCATGCGACCGTGTCCATTTACTTTTTAATAGTGGATTTGAACGTCATCAAGTGTCAATCTCCAAAGTTGAACAGAAATTTTGCAGAAACATAATCTCTCACATAGTAATTAAATATTATACTTATTAGAAGAATGTTAATGTCGATAACAAAATATTTTATCATGACAAAGTGGTGAAAGAGACAGAACGGAACAGACGCCAAGAACATTATTTAAAAAAAGGTATTATAGTATAAGCAAAAACACTTTTAGAAGAAGTTATTTTATTAAAATATCCTTCAAATGTTGAATGGTCAAATTATCCTCTATCTAATATTAAAATTACCTCTCATTAAATGAAAAGTAAAATTAAAACACATCCCATTAAATGGTTTATTTGAACTAAATGGCAGCCTAGGCTTATTGCTATGTTGGTTTTGCAGGATCAATACACTCAAAATATTAAATTAGAATCCAATTAAATATAAAAACATTAAAGAAATAACATCTTCTATGACTCTCCATTTACCTATCATTATTGTATTCTTTGAAGCACTTAAATTGTAGAGTTAACCTCCGAAAATACAATAATGTCATATGAATGTGAGCATGGTGTTATTCTGATGGATATATGTAAAGCCTTAATGTTTTTTGAGTTAATTTTCGTTATGATAGCTTGACTGTTTAAATTTCTAAATGCTTAGAAACATTATATGCATGAGGCCCAATGGTTAGAACGTGCCATGTCAAAAGAGATGTTTCTTGCTTACTATTATCAGCTAAGCCTTAGTTATGCTGGATAAAAATTAATTGGAAGAAGAGATATTTTCTCAGGTTTGGTCACAGAAAAAAAAGGGTACAATATTTAGTGTGTATATGGAAGCTATTCATGCAGATAAAGAAGTATATACGCGCCCCCTTTCATCCCAGGTTTATGTACTGGACATGATTCTAGATTTTGTATATAATGGACAACTTATATCTTTGGCTTCTATTATCTCTTGATAATAGAAATTTTGTTTCTGATTTTTACATATCAAGACTTTAGTCTGGATTAAAGGCAGTGATGAAGGCAGGTTATGGATCAGTTTGAGACAAAAGATACATGTTTTCGAGAAGGCAGTAAGAATTCAAAAAAAAATCCAGGATATACACCGTTCAAATTGCAGTGTCACTCTCCATATTTTTTGTTTTTTCTTTATCTTTTCTTTTGAAAAAAATATATACTCATATTTTCTTCTTTAACTATTTTTATAGTGTCTATTGTTTGCTTTCCTTTGGAATCATATTACATTGCTATACATACATTTTAGGCATGTACGATCTACTTTATCTTCTTAATTTCTTGAATTATTTTATCGTTAATTTTAAATCATAACCAACAATTTAGTAATTGCATATCCTTATTACAAGAAAAAACCCTTAATCTTACATTCAAATTTATTCATATGTTTTTGTTTATTTTTCTCCAACGGCAAGTTTTATTTCTTTTATCTTAGAAGAAATTACTTTAATTACATTACAAAAGTGGAAGCTGAAACCTTTTGTCGTTATTGCTAACATTGATCATTGAGATCGTACAAGCCTTGTTTGTTAGCTTTTAGTGTATTTAATTTATGTTTCCTGCCAAGTTTATTTTTGGTTGAAATAAAAAAAGTTTCTTTTTCCTTGGTGAGTAAAGGAGTCCTCCTCAAAAGTAGAATTCAGACATAATTAGTAAATGAAAAACTATGTTCAATTTTAACCTTTTATGGTAAGAGGAGTAGACTGAGGTAATATATATATATATATATATATATAGAGTTAAATTTTCTCTCATTGCTTTTGGTCATCTTTATAGTATTGCATTGTTTGATTGCAAAGTAATTTGGACACTCTCGTTCAGCCTAAATAGTTTGTATATGGATCAATATGATAAAATTAAAATTTAAAATTGTATCTAATAACATTAAAATTGAGTTCATTATACATCGTACTTACCTAACTAAATACAATTGTATAACCGATATCTAATTATTTTGTATTTAACAACTAAGTCAGTCAAATAAGCTCATCATTTATCAGTTTACGCTTATATTTATTCACTTCAAATTTATTTTTTTGTGTTACTCATCACACATGTATTTTAATATTACTTATATCATTTTATAGTACCGATTAATATGGATTGCACGTATAACACACGCATCTAAAAATTAGTTACTTTATATAACACCAACCTGATCATAAAAAAGAGAGTAAGAAATTTTGCATATGTAGAAGAGCATTATAAAACAAAGGTTTCTACGCAGATAATACAAATAAAGTTAATTGAAAGAAGAATTATACACTCGACAAAGCATTTTCTTTACATAAAAGTAGCTGCACTATATTACCTTCAGGAAATTGAGTAAAGTTGAGATATGCAATCAAAATAGAAAATAACTTTGAATGATGGGATAAGCTAGCATAGGACATGCTTTGAGCGGCACTTAAATCAGAGTAAAAAAAGATTTCCTTTGACGTTGAATTCTATCAATAAAACAAATAAAGTTTAATTGCTTATAGATTATGAAGTTAGGCTATTATGAGATAAAATAATAGATGATGTCCCTGATTGAAATAATTGACATTATGAAATGGAGCTTTATCATTAGTCATTGTAGATTCATTTTTGTTACCATAACTATACTTCTTTCCTCGAGCTTTATTGCACTTCGGAAACATCTCAAGAGAACTTCTTATCCTCCTTTTTATACGACCAAGCCCATCTTTCTTTTTCAAACTTTTGGCTTGTGTGAGAACATCTTTATCCCTGTTTTCTCTTGGAATGCCTCTTCTTGGACTACTACTACAAAGAGATGGAGCTGTCACCTCATGATTTGTTTCAATTTTGAACTTTTGCTTATTTGCACATGTTACTGCTAGCTTATAGCTGTCATCCACTTCAGAAGCTATTGCCTCTATTCTAACAAACAGAGGACAAATAATTTTGTAACAGTTCATATTGATCAACTTCACATAATTTTCATGAAGATTATGTTCATCAAGCATAGTATTCCAAGCATCCATAACTTCTTTCTCATCCACATACTCATACATGCACTTTCTAAAATCATCATGAAAAGAGGCATATCTTTTATACATTTGGTTAGGTGTTTAGTTGTATTTTTCTTTAGGTGTGTTGACCCTTAAAATCGGATAACAATTAAATTTTATAAGTAGTTTTAAGGATACGTAGATTAATTTGACACAAAGCAATAGATTGAACTATAAGTAAAGGGAACAATAATAAAGTAAATTCAAATCGAGTAACTTGAACAATTATAGTCTTGAGAAATAGACCTCACTCGAACTAAATATGATCCAAATAATGTCAAATACAGAAGACAATAGCTTGTAGAAAGAAATAATATTGTAATAATTTTGCAATGCTTGTTACAATGTGTTTTATAAATAATCAGACCCCCTTTAATAGCAAGGGAGTTCTACTTTAGGTACAACTCTATATAAGGTAAAAAATCTCATGATTTGCTAATTAAGCGATTTCATTAATACGTGCCGAGATTCCCGCCATGATGCGCTACCGATTACGGATATTTCGGCCTTTCGTTATTTTGGTTCAATAATGTTCTCTCGAGCTTATTCGGGGTCAGGGCCGGTTTCGGGATCACAGGCTCAATTTTCTCAAAGATGGATGTTCTAGTCTCGTATTCTGGTTCGATGAGATTCGGGGCCGATCTTCAACCCTTCGTATTCCGAGCCCGATCTGTCGTGCAATAGTTGTGCCTGATTTCGACCGTATATAGATCGTCCCCTCGTTTTTCAGGGAGTAAGTGACGAGAAACGATATGAGCCTCAGATTCTCGCTACACGAGTTTCCGGTTCTTACTCTGATAAGTGATGACAAATTCATGATGTAAGCGATAAGAATGGTAGAATCGTTCCGTCGGTGCAGTCTTCAGGGCATTAAATGTGTGTCAATTAATGATCTGCCGCTTTTGGATGTGAACCGCCGTTTTGAGAAAACTATAAATACCCTTTCATCCATTCATTAGAACTTTCACATTCAAATATTCACATTTGAGTTCTAAGAAAACTTCATCACTCCCATCTTCAAACCTCTTCTTTTCTGGTTTTTTGAAAACCTTCGTAGTTATCTACTAATTATACCTCCTTCTTATCAGCGCCTTCTTTCCTCCTCTATTTGGAAGCAATGGCAAAGACTTCAAAATTCGTTCCTAAAAAAGAAACCCCCTCTTCTTCGAAACCAACTGAGAACGTTTTGCTTGTTGTTACCGAGGAACCGACATCGAACCCCTTTTGAAGATGTTCGTCCCTATGGGGTGTCCAATCGGAGCCGATTTCAAGGTTCAAAAAACCTCCTCCGTACCGGGCTGGTGTGAACTGGTCTCGAGATATATTTTTTCGGTCACGGACAGTATTCTCGATAAGGTCAAGGAGGACTGCAACTGGGTTGGTAAGCACGTAGTGGTTCCTGTGCCCGAAGAAGCAATTACCACCCACGTCGAGGTTTTTTTTTGAGTATTTACACATATCCCTTGATGTTGGGCCCTTTGGATCGGGTCATCGTCGCCTTTTATATAAGGTACGAGGTGACCCTAGGCCAAATTCATCCCTCCTTCTGGAGGATAGTTATCATCCTCCGCTTTTTTTTGTAAACAAGATCGAGGGGTGTCCCTTCACATCGATCACCTCATGCGTTTGTACAGTCCCCGACTCTATCCAGAGGGGCTAATAAAACTTGCCCGTTGGGCCAGTAAGGCCCCATTCTCGAGCATCGACGAGGATCGGGACCGAGGCTGGTTGGGCCGATTTGTTCGAGTGAAAACATTGAAACTAATCCTGGCCGAGGACATGTCATTTCCTGAAAAATAGAACATGAAGCGTAAGTATAACCTTGCCTTTAGAAATTCGTTTATCATTTCTCTTTTGCCCTTCTTCTTATCAATTTTTTGTGATGCAGCTGTCGCTCAGATGCCGGATGTAGTTTCTCGACTCAAGGAGTGGGTCGAGGGGATCGTAAAAACCCTATTCCGAGCGCGTGTGGCGTGAGCTTTCGAAGGGCCGATGGGAGGCCCGATCTCATGTTGAGATTTTTTTCCTTTAAGTTACATTCGATTTTATTTTCACGCCATCAATTTCTAACTTGCTTTGCTCACCTTTTGCAGGTTTATCAAAAGATGTTGAAATGAGGCCTTCACCCGCTGATGATGATAATTACATCGAGCCCCCTGCTTCGAAGCAGGATAAAGAGAAGAAAAAGAAAAAAGCTCCTAGTTCTCTGGGCCTCGAGAAGAAGAGGCAAAAGAAAAGACTGGTGCATAAGCTCAAGGGAAGTGCCAGCGGTCGAGCATTGTCCCCGGACTCGCTCCATCGATTGAGGGATGAGTCCTAGGGGGAAGAAGAAGACTTTGATCTAGTGGCCAATGTGCCGTCACAGCTCGAAGGGAAAGGAGCCTCCGAACCAGGGGTAGGTGAAGCCGATGTTCATCAAGTTGGGGAAGCCGAGGTGGGGCAGGAGCTGACGTTTCCTGTGATACGAGGAAAGCGTCGCAGGAAGCACTTGGCCCGATTGAGATCTTTGACTCGCCTTTGTTCATAGAGTCAATGTTTAACGAGGCCCAAGTAGCAAAAGAACGCCCCGTCGAGGGAGTCCATAGATCGAAAGACACTTTTCGTGGTTTTTTTGAAGGAGTGGTTTCGATGGCCACGAAGGATGCTATTGGATTTGGCAATTTGGAGATACCGAGGAAGAGCTCACCAATTGAAACAAGCGGGCCTTCTTCGAGCCCGAAATTGGTCGATCGATTCCCTGCCCCGAGTGTATACCCTGATCGGAAACGCACCATGGTGTTTTCCCTTCCTAGGGATGCTCGGGTTCTTCCCGCCCTCGTAGGGGTGGCTAGCTATCTTTGGTGCTTGGTGATCTAAGAAGATCAGGCCAAAATGAACGAGGTGGAAGCCCCCTGCCTGTTCAACGAAGCTCAATAGGTGTTGAATCGGGTAACTTTGGGTGCCCCTTTATTATGAACTTAGATTTTGTCGTATGTAATCGTAACACTTTCCTTTGTGCTTGCAGGCTCGGTACTTCATCACGAGACTTTTTTCCGATACCGGGAAGAGTTCAAATGCAACGAGGCTGAGACTCGGGAGCCTTCCAAGAAGAAGGATGCTTATAAGCTTCGTAGTGAGAAATCTCAAGCTGAGCTAGAAGTGGCTCGGAAAGAGCATGCCGACCTGGTCGAGCAGGTAAGAAGAATGTTTGAAGTTAGTAATGATGAGTCAGACACAATGGCTAACGGTTCGAACCCGCAGGTTCAAAAGAAGACTGACCAGATTGAGAAGCTCCGGGGGGAGATGAATATGGTCAAAGCAGAGGCCGAAGAATAGAAGAGGAACATGGATTACTTGGCCTCAGAGAAGGAGACTGCCCAGGCTTAGTTGGTTTCGGCTGAGGTTCAGCTTCAAGTTGAAAAGGAGAAAAGCTTGGTGCAAGCCAAAAAGATCGAGGAGCTTCAGTCTCAATTGAACTTGGCTATCTCCGATCAAGAGAGACTAGCTAAGGAGCTTGAGGCGACCAAGTTAGAGGTTATCATGGTCAGGGCCGAGGCCGATGATAAGGTGTCCCAGTACAAGGCCGATGCCGAGGCGATTTAGGATCAAACGAGACACATGGTAAAGCATGCGAAGTGGCAGTCCCTTGAGGGAGTCCATGCTAAGAATTTTAACTTATTGGCCGAGATCGAGACAACTAAGATATACCAAGCCAAGCTAGCTTATCCCGAGGAAGATTCCGAGAGGTTATGAAGAGTCGGGTGAGTCCGATGGTGGCGAGGGCCCCTTAGGCGATGACGTAGCCACCTATGAGGATTAGACCCTTTAGGATCTTTTTAGGCATTTTTGCCTTTTATTTTTTTATTTTTTTTTGTAACATCTTTTTGTTGAGGTCATTCGGCCTTTGTAAAAAATACGTATCAGGGCTATTTAGCTCTTGTAAATAAATTCGTATATATATATATATATATATATATATATATAAGGCTTTTCCCTTTCATAGTCTTTGAATTTCTCCTTTTATTTGTATTCACAAAGGCCGAAATACCTTAGCATAAAATAGTTAGGTTATGTTCGAAAGTATGAATGAATCTTGCCTTTAATATTACTTTGTGTTTAGGCATCGTAGGGATTCGCCATTACCAAAACTTTTTCCCCCAAACACATGCTTTTTAGGGTATAATTTGCCGAGAGTGTGTTTTTACAAGCCTTTGTGATCACGAGTTTTGTTAACTCGGAAATGGCCTTAGCCTTTAGTTCGGGCAATGCCAAATAAGCTTTGTTATCTCGAGTATCGTTAACTCGGAATGGCCTTAGCCTTTTAATTCGGGCTTTGCCAGATGAGCTCCGTACCCTCTGGTTCTATTAACTAGAAACGACCTTAGCCTTAGTTCGGGCATTTCCAAATAAGCTTCGTGCCCTCGGGTTTTGTTAACCCGGGATGGCCTTAGCCTATAAAGTACGGGGGTTGCCTACTAAGTTTTATGCCCCCTAGGTCTAATAGCTTGGACCGTCTGAGTTTGTTTCGGACGGCAGTCCCTGAGTGAGAGAGTGATTATTTGCTCAGGTTAAGGTGGCCCTTGGGCTCATTTCCTTTAGGGGATCGGAAGCAGGGAATTCCTTGAGAAATACAAAAGAAAAAGTTTTAAAAGACAGGACGTTTGAAAAGAAGAGACCTCTCTTTATTCTTGTGCATAATAGTAATGTATGTATAAAAGCTTTGTGTCAAGGTTCGAGCAGTCTATATGAGCACGGTTCATTTGGTCGTTTGGCCCTTACATTGAATCCTATCGATCGAGACCCTTCAATCCTGAAGTTTTCTCCTAAGGTCGATATCAGAGGGTAAAGCCCCCCAGTATTCGGGGTTGAAAGTCTCGAATGTTGTTTTGATCATCGCCATCGGTTCGTTACTGGCCATCGATTCTAAGTTAGCACCATTTACTTGTTGCCTTGTTAAAAACCTTGCCGTAAAACCTATTTGGGACAAAATCGGTCCAAGGAAAAAAGAGTACAATGCGTGCTTTCAGACCTAACATCTTGTATCGTTCCTTATTGGTTACCTGCAAGCGTTAGTTAAAATGCAAATAAAATAAATAAGGGGATCGTATGTTAGCAGTAATAGCGCTTCAAGTGAGTTATATTCCAGTTGTTTGGTAGTTGTTCACCGTTCATCGTTCCGAGCTTGTAGGATCCTTTTCTGGTGATTTTGACGATATGATAAGGTCCTTCCCAGTTTGGTCCCAACTTTCAAACTCGTTCGAGTTTCGGGTGTTCAGTATGATCTTTTTTAGCATTAAGTCCCCGACATTGAAGTATCAAAGGTTGGTCCTTCTGTTGTAATATCTCTCTATCCATTGCTTTTGGGCGGCCAACCGAACAAAGGAAGCTTCGCGCCATTCATCCAATAGTTCCAAGCTCGTATTCATTGCCTCGTTGTTTGATTCCCTTGTCACATATCAAAATATGGAACTCGGTTCTCCGACTTCGACCGGTATTAGAGCTTCGGTGCCGTAAACTAATGAAAACGGGGTGGCCCCGGTACTGGACTTTGAGGTCGTACAGTATGCCCATAGCACTTTGGGTAGGATTTCCTTCCACCTTCCTTTGGCGTCGGTTAACCTCTCTTTGAGGTTTTGGAGTACGGTTTTGTTGGTCGATTCGGCTTGTCCGTTCCCACTAGGGTGGTAAGGCGTTGGCAGGATCCGTTTGATCTTATGATCCTCGAGAAACTTGGTCACTTTGCTACCGATAAACTGTTTCCCGTTGTCACTTACGATTTTGGATGGCACTCCGAACCAACATATGATGTGGTCCCAAATGAAGTTGATAACCTCCTTTTCCCTGATCGTCTCATATGCCTGAGCTTCCACCCATTTAGAAAAATAATCAGTCGTAAGCAATATGAATTGAGCCTTACCTGGTGTCCACAGGAGGGGGCCAATGATGTCCACTCCCTACGTCATGAACGGCCATGGTGACAAAACTGAGTGGAGCATCTCCCCGGGTTGATGGATAATCGGAGCGTGTCTTTGGCATTCATCACATTTTCGAACGAACTCCTTTGTGTCTTTTTCCATGTCGATCCATCAATAACCGGTTCTGATAATCTTTCGAATAAGTGATTCGGCACCTGAATGATTTCCATAGGTATCTTCGTGGATTTCCCTCAAAACATACTCAATATCGCCCGGCCCTACACATATTGCTAGTGGGCCATCAAAGGTTCTTCTGAACAAGGTTCTGTCTTCGGACAGGCTAAATCGGGCCGCCTTTATACGCAGGGCCCTCGACTCGTTTGGATCCGAGGGCAGTTGGCCGGATCTGAGATATTCTACGTATTTATTCCTCCAATCCCATGTTAGGCTCGTCGAGTTGATCTCAGCATGGCCTTCTTCACCATTGACCTCATAAGTTGTACAACTTCTCCTGAATTGAATTCCTTGTCTTCTACCGATGACCCTAAATTAGCGAGGGCATCGGCCTCGCTGTTTTGACCTTGAGGTACATGTTGCAAAGTCCATTCTTTGAACCGATGTAATGTCATCTGTAATTTGTCCAAGTATCTTTGCATTCGTTCCTCTCTGACTTCGAATGTTCCATTGACTTGGTTCACCACAAGAAGGGAGTCGCACTTGGCTTCGATCACTTCCACCCCCAAGCTCTTTGCTAGTTCAAGGCCTGCAATCATGGCCTCATATTCAGCCTCGTTGTTAGTCAATTTCACACTCTTAATAGATTGTCTAGTTATATTACATATTGGTGACTTTAATACGATGCCAAGTCCGGACCCTTTTACGTTCGAGGTGCCATCCGTGAAGAGGGTCCAGATTCCCGAGGTAGTTCCTGAGTTAATCAACAACTCTCTTTCGACCTAGGGTATTAGGGCCGGTGTAAAGTTGGCCACAAAGTCTGCCAAAATTTGAGACTTAATCGCGGTCAGTGGTCGATACTCAATATCGAACCCACTTATTTCTATGGCCGATTTCGCCAGTCGGCCCTAGAGTTCGGGCTTATGCATAACTTTCCTCAATAGGTAAGTAGTTACGACACATATGGGATGACATTAGAAGTATGGTTTTAGCTTGCTAGAGGCTATTAAGAAAGCGAGCTCTAGTTTTTCCAGGTGAAGGTACCTAATTTTGGCCTCACCTAAGGTTATACTAACATAGTAAATTGGAAATTGCGTACCTTGCTCTTCCCGAACTAGGACTCCACTTACCGCTATCTCCGAGATCGCCAAGTACAAGTATAGTTGTTCGTCCGCCCTCGGTGACTGAAGTAGGGGCGTGCTTTTGAGTCCCTCCAAAGCTTGCTGACATTTTCGGGTCCACGAAAAGTCGTTCTTCTTCAACAGTGCGAAGAATCAGTGTCTTTTGTTGAATGACCTCGAAATAAGTCGCCCAGGGCGGCTATTCGCCCGGTTAACCTTTGCACGACCTTTACATTGTCCACTACCATGATATCTTCGATGGCTTTGATCTTATCAGGATTGATCTCAATTCCCCGATTGGATACCATAAATCCGAGGAACTTACTCGACCCTACTCCAAACGCACATTTTTCTGGGTTCAACTTCATGTTGTACTACTTTAGTATTCTGAATGTTTCCTGCAAATGTATTAAATGCTCCTCTGCTCTTAGGGACTTAAATAAGATGTCATCAATCTAAAACTCCATTGATTTTCCTATCTGTTTCTAGAACATCCAATTTACTAAGCGTTGGTATCTAGCACCAGTATTTTTTAATCCAAACGGCATTACGTTATAACAATATGTGCCATACTTAGTGATGAAGGAAGTTTTCCCTAGTCAGCTGGGTCTATCCGTATTTGGTTGTACCCGAAATAGGCATCGAGAAAACAGAGGGTCTCGTGGCTGGCCGTGGCATCGATCATACAGTCAATGTTGAGTAAAGGAAAAGAGTCATTGGGGCATGCTTTATTCAACTTTATAGTCTACACACATTCTTAATTTATCCCTTTTTTTAGGGACTACCACTATGTTTGGTAACCAATCCGGGTATTTGACCTCCCAAATAAACCCTATTTTAAGAAGTTTAAATACCTCATCCTTGATGAAAGCATGCTTGATTTCGGACTGGGGCCTCATCTTTTGTTTAAACGGATGGAACTTCGGGTCCAGGCTCAGCTTGTGAGAGGTTATCTCCAATGGGATACCTGTCATATCGAGGTGGGACCAAGCGAAACGGTCTTATTGAGCTATAATAAATTGAATGATTTTTACCCTAAGCTCGGAGCTCAGCCCCGTGCCCAGGTATACATTTCGATCGGGCAAGTTCTCTCATAATGTGACTTGTTCCAATTCCTCCACTGTCGGCTTAGTGGCGTCGAAACTATCAGGGGATATAAAAGATCTGGGAATCCCATAATCATCATCCTCGACTTCCCCTTGTTTGTTCGAATCTACTGAAGATGGTATCAGTGGTTGCTATTTTGTCCCCTTTTTTACCACCTAGTTTGGGCCCTTCCATGTTGAAACTGTAGAGGTCGGTGTCACCTCTTCGATTGCGAACATTTGTTTTGTAGCCGGTTGTTCCCCATAGACCGTTCTAACTCTGTCAGGTGTTAGAAATTTCAATGCCCGGTGCAGCGCTGAAGGCACCGCCCTTATGCTGTGGATCCATGGCCTTCCGAACAAAGCATTGTATCTCATGTCTCCTTTGATTACATAAAACTTAGCTTCATGTATGGTCCCAACGGTGTTTATCGGTAATATTATCTCATCCTTAGTGGTTTCACATGCCATGTTGAATCCGTTTAAAACTCGGACTGCAGGAACGATTTGGTCCTATAGACCGAGCTGCTCCACGACCCAATGATGTTGGCCGAGTTACCTGGATCAATTAACGCACGTTTAACTCGAATTTTATGCACGAGTACAGATATTACCAGTGCATCATTGTGGGGCTGTACAATCCCTTCTGCGTCCTCATCGTTAAAAGATAAAGTTCCTTCCGGTATGTAGTCTCGAGTTTGTTTCTCCCTAGTGATGGATACTTTAGTGCGTTTCAACACCAGCCCCTGAGGGATATCGACCCCACGATGATCATGTTAATGACGTGTAGAGGTTCTTCTTGTTCCGTATATTTGTTAGAGTCCCCGTTCCTTAAATGATTCTTGGCTCGGTCGCTCAAGAATTCTCGAAGATGCCCGTTATTGAATAGTCGGGCTACTTCCTCTCTCAGTTGCTGACAATCTTCCATTTTGTGACCGTAAGTGCTATGATTTTTGCACTTCTGGCTAGGATCTCTTTGGGTTGGATCGGATTGTAGAGGTCGAGGCCATTTGGTACCTTTGATGCGCCCGATAGCCGATACAATGGCGGCAACATCGACATTGAAGTTGTATTCCGATAGCCTCGGCGCTTCTTTAGGCCCGATCGACCTATTGAAGCTGTTTTTGGTCATGAGTCCCTGGTTGCTCTGGCCTCGGTCATTTCTCCTTTCATTTCTCATGGAGTTCCACCAAGACCCACTACTTCTTCGGTCTCCGTTATATGGCTAATACCGATCCCTATTTGGCCTTTTTTTGCGATCGATATCTCTTTTGACTCTGTCGAGGGTTCTAACGGGATAGGCAGACCCCGAAGGGGCCCCGAGCTAATCATCTTCGACTCTGATTTTTGATTGATATTGGTTATGTATGTTGGCCCATGTAACAGCCGAGCATTCTATTAAGTTCTGCTTCAGTTGTTGTGAAGCCACCGAGCTCCGAATATTAAGTCCCTGAGTGAATTCTTGAAGAGCACAATCATCAGCGGCCGGCGGCAAATCCATCCGTTCCATTGAAACCAGGACACGAATTCTTTGAGCATCTTGTTGTCTTTTTGAAAAGGTCCGATTTCCTAGTCTCGACCTTGATGGCACCTGCCTATGCCTTTATGAAAGAATCTGTAAGCATAGCAAATGAGTCAATAGAATTAGAAGGTAAATTGTGATACCATATCATAGTTCCCTTCGACAGGGTCTCTCTCCAAATTTTGTCAATAGAACAGACTCAATCTCATCTTCTTCTAGGTTGTTCCCTTTGATAGCACGTGTATACGAGGTTACATGCTCGTTTGGGTCGGTCGCTTTGTTATACTTGGGTATTTCGGGCATATGAAATTTCTTGGGGATCGGCTTCGAAGCCGCGCTTAGTGGAAAAGGTTTTTGCACGAACTTCCTGGAATCCAGGCCCTTCAATACCGGAGGTGCTCCTGGGATTCGTCTACCCTGGAGTTATAGGTTTCCATCTTTTTGTCGTTAGCCTCGATCTTTTTCTCCCCTGATTCTATTCGTTTTGTCAGCTCCTCGAACATCTTTATAATCTCGGAATTAGCCCCCGATTCATGTTCGTTTGACCTTTCTACGACCAATTCGTCCCTGCGGATGATTTCCTGGGGAGGATCGAGCTCAACCCTGCTCGGTGCACTGCTCCGGTTCTGTAATTGAGCTATCACCGCCTGTTGACCCTGCAACATTTTGAAGGTCACTCGTAGGCTGATCACGTCCCCTTCAACGTTTTGTGTGTTTTGAGTTGCCAATCAGGCTCCTCCACGAACGCTGTTTTCGGGGTCAGTAGGCTTCACATCGATAACCACATACGAATTAGCGTGGATCAAAACTCGATATCTCATTACCGGCCACTATGTTATTATTTTCACCTTGGCGACTGGACTCACGATCAACATGTAGAGGTGCCGATTGAGAGTTTGACATTTTTGTATTATAGCCTGGAATCAAAGACACTTCAAAAAGCAAGTGTGAAGTAGTGTGTGTTATGGAGATTTGTATCAAATAACCACTATTATCCTTAGCTCTACGGTAGGCGCCAAATTATTTACCCTCAAAATTGGATAATAATTGAATTTATAAGTGGTTTTAACGATACGTGGATTAATTTGGCACAAAGCGATAGATTGATCTATAAGTAGAGCGAATAATAATAAAGTAAATTCAAACCAAGTGACTTGAATAGTTATAGTCTTGAGAAATAGACCTCACTCGAACTGAATATGATCCAAATAATATTAAATACAGAAGAACAATTGCTTGTATAAAAAAAATAATATTATAATGCTTTTGGGATGCGTGTTACAATGTGTTTTATAAATAATTAGACCCCTAGGGAGTCCTACTTTAGGTACAACTCTACATAAGGTAAAAAATCTCATGATTTGCTAATTAAGCGGTTTCATTGATACGTGCCGAGATTCCTCCATGATGTGCGACCGGTTACGGATAGTTCGGCCTTCTGTTATTTTGGTTCGATAATGTTCTCTCGAGCTTATTCGGGGTCAGGGCCAGTTCCGGGATCACGGGCTCAATGTTCTCGAAGATGGATGTTCTGGCCTCGTGTTCTAGGTCGATAATATTCGGGATCGATCTTCAACCCTTCGTATTTCGAGCTCGATTTCGACCGTATATAATGTGCTAGATACGCAACCCGTGATGAACTTGAGGCGTGACAATTGAAATAGCCTTACTCATTGCAACTTCTCGATCTTTACAAATTGTTTGTGTTTTTTTTTTCGGACATCGCTGTAAGAAACGACTCAAACAATCATTGAAATTATTCACAAGTCTCAGGGTCCTTTTCATTTTGCACCCCTAATGTGTGCTCTCTTTTTTCTTTTTTTAATTAATTTTGCACACTATCCTATTTATTTTTAATGATTTGCACCCTAGTCTATTTATCTTCTTGTAAAACTATTAAAATACTTTTCTTTAATATTTTTTTGCAAGGCAAAGTAAGCATAATACAAATAAGAGAAAAAAAAAAAAGCATACCACATAAAATAAATGAACTCAAATATGAATAAAAGGATTTTATCTCTTTTTCCAGAAAACTAAACTATCACGGTAAGCTCAAATTTTGGTCAAAGAATATGTGTCCTCTCGACTCTTGTTGAGCCTAACGGTTAGACAAACACAGTGTCTATAGTTCATGTGTGTTTATAATTGGCTCTCTAAGAAAGTTTTTGAGCCCTCTTTGTTTTAGAGTGGAAACAGGAGATGGCTATGCTTAGTTCGTAGAGCCAAAGTGTAGTGTGGTGTAGTACTAGGCATTTTTAGACCCTTTTCCAATTATTGGATCACTACAGTGCTTCGGGTACTACGGATTCTTTGCCATCCATTGCAGCAGAACCATTTCATAGGGGGGGAGGGGGAGGGGGGCTAAACGCAATTGTTTGAATCAAACGTTGAATAAATCGATTCTATTTTAGATATCTAAATCTAAATCGGATAGGATAGATGGATGGATCTATCTTTCTATAGCAAGAAACTTCATATCCTTGATTTGGCCAGGAAAGACTGCACTGCTTTAGGCCTAGGAAGCGAAGGGAATAAGCTCGGCTGCTTCTCCTCTACACTTATTTTTCTCCGTGCCCATTCCGCATGCGCTTCTCGCACAATTGGCTCTTTTCTCTCCTCTTATTCTTCATTAGACGGTTCGGATGGACTTTGCCGTTCTTTCCCAACTAAAAGCGAAAGGGTTTTATCACATCGAGATGTCGATTTGTTTTCCCCCCGAAAAAGAGATACGAACGGAGAGGAATACCCAATCGATGAAAGAATATGAAACCATTCTGTTTCAATAGAGGTACGATAAACGGTTGGGGGCAATGAAGGCAGGTGAAGTGGTTGGATTGTGCGAGCCGAGTCTTCCTAGCCGCATAGACTGCAACTTGTATCACGACCCAAAAATCCAACTAGTCCTGATGGAACCTAACCTAACCCGCTAGGTAAGCAAATTAACAACTGACCAATTCCAATGAAATTAAAAAGACAATTAAATAAAAGAAAATATATAAAATTAATACATTCCCCAAGGACTGGTAGTACAAATCATAAGCTTCTAAGATTAGAGTTTACAAAGCTGCTCTGAAATAAATACATCATCTGTTCGAAATGTGCATGAACAAATTGTTATGAATCTAAGGCTACCATGAACAAGACGCAGCTACGATCAGAATGCAGGTACATCTTCAAATCCAGCTCACGCCGATCTCAGCAATGTTAGCAGCCAACATCTGCACGCAAGGTGCAGAAGTGTAGTATGAGTACAACCGACTCTATGTACTCAATAAGTAATAAATCTAACCTTATGTTGAAAGTAGTGACGAGCTGGAACATAGGTCGGGTCCAACACCAATAGCCAACAACAGTTCATAACAACGTAAGACAAGTAATAAAAGAAGTAATTCAGAGATGAATTGCGCAGCTTATTCATAGTTTCCCAAAAAAGTAGTTCTGCTTTTTAACTATATCAGTGAAAACCCAAATCCTTTACCGAAACTATGAGTAAGTTTGAAAACAGTAATTTTTCCCAATCAACAATAAATAAGATGTTCTATTTTTCTTTCCAGATAGCCAATGTAACATATATCACTATGCTCATATGTCAATATGTGTGAGAAGTCATGAATGACGAAATACCGTACAACATGAGGAAAAATGCCTCTCTATGCCTGTATGTCATATGTTCATGTCAATGCAATGCATCTTAGAGATGAACTCATGTACTCACACTCTCAGAGTACTCAATCTCTCTGTCTCACACTTTCTGCTCATCATGCTTAATCACTCGACATGCTCAGTCACTCAGTACTGTATATGGCCAATCCAGCCTAGGAAAGATCCATCCCGAATATATACATAGCAACTGCCAGCCAGTCACTCAGTACTGTATAAGGCCAATCCAGCCCGGGGAAGATCCATCCCCAAATATAAATGCTCCGGACAAGATCCATGTCCAGGGAAGATCTATCCCTCAATATAAATCAACCGCGTTCACTGGGGGTGTGTGCAGACTCTGGAGGGGCTCTTTCAGCCCAAGCGCTATATCAAGCCAATCACGGCACAAATCAATATAACATGCTGCGGCATGCAGCCCGATCCCATAATATCACTCACACTCAAGCCCTCAGCCTCACTCAGTCCTCAATCTCTCTAGTCTCTCGGGCTCACAATACCATGAAACTAGCCCAAAATGATGATATGATGTGTCAATAGATAGCAACAGAGACTAAGATATGATATGAAATGAATGAATATGACAAAGCATGAAATTGCAATTTAAACAAGTAATTGAACAACAATATGATCTTGGTGAGTCACAGCTCAGTTTCTCTAACACATAAAAAAATACATGGAAAAATACGAGTTAATTGACTATACAGCTCTACGGAATCGACTGAGTCTCAATTTCTATGGTGCACGCCTACACGCATGTCACCTAGCATGTGCGTCACCTCCAAACAATTCACATAACACGTATAATCAGGTTTCATATGCTCAGCTCCAATTTTAGAAGAGTTACTTACCTCGAACAAGTAAATTCCAATAACGAGCAAGCCAAGCAACGATCCAAAATACCATCACACGCGTACCGACCTCCAAACGGCTCAAAACTAGCAAAAAGCAACTCAAAAACATCAAATAATACCAAAGAAAACAAACCCAATCGATAAAGATCGAATCTTTAATCAAAAGCTCAAAATCGGCCAAAAAGGCAAAACCCGGGCCCATTAAATTACGAGTCCAACCATACTAGTTTCACTCAAGTCCGACTCCAAATCGATGTTCAAAATTCAAAAATTCACATTATGAAACTTTAGGCTAAAACCCCCAATTTCTCTTTTGTAAACACAATCAAATGCCGAAAATGAAGATAGATTCATGATATAAAATCAAAAATGAGTAGAGAACACTTACCCAAGTCCACAAGGTGAAAATTATTTCAAGAATCGCCTCAATCTGAGCTCCATAGCTCCCAAAATGAAAAAATGGCCGAAACCTCGAAATATAGCTTCTGTCCAGGCATTACTCTTCGCGATCATGGAAAATTCTTCGCGATCCTGAAGCACAAAATTTGCTCTTCGCGATCGCGGAAAACCAATCGCGATCCAGAAGCACAAACTCCCCAACTCTTCCAGACAACCTCTAATATAATGGTCATAACATTTTGTTCAAAATTCCAAATGACAAATGGTCTAACTTACTGAAAACTAGACATCAAGGGCTACAACTTTTATTTTTAGATCATCTCCAAATTCCTTATAGATTGCGAGATATATGCTTCCAAAGTCGGGTCAGTGCAGCAGAGATTTTGTTCTTCGCGATTGCAAAAGAGATTCCGCGATCGCGATTCACAAGGCCCCAAACTACTGTTTGCTCTTCGCGAACGCGACCAAATGTCCGCGATCGCAATGCACTCTGTAGACAAAAACCAACAATTAAAAATGGCCTAGAAAAGGTCGGAAACCACCCCGAAACCCACCCGAGCCCCTCGGTACCCAGTCCAAACATACCAACAAGTCCCAAAACATATTACAAACCAACTCGAGGCCTCAAATCACATATAACAAAATTGAAATGACGAATCGTACCTCAATTCAAACTTAATGAAACTAAGAAATTCTAACTTCTACATTCGATGCCGAAACCTATCAAATCAAGTCCGATTGACCTCAAATTTTGCACACAAGTCATAAATAACATAACGGATCTATTCCAATTTTCAAAATCGGATTCCGACCCCGATATCAAAAGTTAACTCCCTGGCCAAACTTCCAAACTTAAACTTCCTATTTTCACCATTTCAAGCCTAATTTAACTACGGACTTCCAAATAATTTTTCGGGCACACTCCTAAGTCCAAAATCTCCAAACGAAATCATCAAAACTCTATTCCGGGGTCGTTTACACATAAGTCAACTATTTCAACTTAAGCTTTAAATATGAATTTAATTCTTCCAAACTAATTCCGAAACTCCTAAAAAACTAAAGCCGACAACAAAATATAATTGAAGATCATTACTTTAACCTTAGTCCGTAAAACTTAGAACCCAAATTACCAACATCCAGAATTTCTTAGAAGACCCGAATCTCTCATCTACACATTGTATAAGTCTGAACAAGCTATATCAAGCCATAACTATAACCCCAGATATAATCATATAACATACTACACAACTCGCATGCTCGAAGCACCATTCCTGATCACAGTAACTACTCGAAATCAACCAAGTACCAGTATTAAACCCCATATTCCAAAGAACCTCGTTCCAACCTTTATACACTGTCAAGTTAGAAAGAAACATGAAAAAACTCATAACCACTTATCCGATCAACAGGTACGAATCTTACCCTCGTTCAACAAGTACCATAGCAACTTATTTGAGCCGAATTCTAAATTATTCTCCCAACACGCTGTAATCAAACTTGATAGTACCCATTCTAGGTCCAATGACCTTATATTATCAAATACAACTATTCCACAAACATGCCACACCAATATAACTAAAGCCACAACCTGCGCAACCCGTGCACCCAAAAATGGAAAATGTCAAAGAAGAGAACCGCTTCGCAAGTTCAACAAGCACCACCACAACCGCAATACTGTGAGCTCATTATATATAGTAGAACCAAGACACATGAATCTAATAACGATAACCAGCTCTCCTAGAGCTCACATTAACATCAATCACACGGACAACTCACGTGCTATAGTATCAATATCTGGACCCACACGGACAACTCACGTGCCAAAAATATCAGTATATGGATCTGCATGAATAACTCACGAGCCAATAACATAATCCGCCTGGCATGGTCACAGGCCTCCAGTCCAAGCATATCATACTGGAGCAATCAAATAAGTCAACATGCATATGATAAATGAAATAATATTCGCATGCTCCTGAACTGGTATAAATAACACGCCCTAGAGTAGGCATGTGCAAAGTGTGCTATCACAACTCAAATCGGCAAGTAATGCGGAAATAGTGACTACCTAGTTTATTCAAGGAATTAGCCTCTTTGTAACCTCAAGTATAGCCGAGGTAGTTCTCAACAAAGGTACGGATACGAGAAACTTTATAACTTTACGCTTAACTGTCAACTCTAGGCATATTATAGCCTAAGCTTTCTTCGGAGTATGAATACTTGCCCCGAAGGCCGCACATGGCCTCAATCCTCATACATACGCGCACTCATAGCGCGTAACTATCACAATTAATTATCACAACTAGTGCCTCCACTGAGTTTAAATAAAACACTCACCTCAAACAGGTTGCAACCCTGAAACAATATGCTTCTGAGAACTCCAAGTCTCAAAATTCATTGAACACATGAATCACCGTAACTGCTCCCAACTCCAGCACTCGAATAACTAAATCATCTTTCATGCACGATCACCTCAGGAGGAATACTTCCATAATTCTTCCGTGCCACATAGCAAAAAATTGAATACCAGCAGTCTATCAACCATGTTAGTACCGCAATACCAACGAAACATACGTAAGTCAAAACACAATGCCCCTTTTGAAATACGCACCCTTCTCAAGGATTAATGAGCTGTTATGACATTCATCTAAATAGCTGAAACTGACCATTCCGTCCAAAATTCATGATCTTCCCTTCAAGACTGAACTGCCACCTTGTACATGTAAATATTAATCCCGTACAACATACCACATCTACTATGCCATCATGTGGCAAGCACGAGAATCTCATTATCAACTCTGAGTCACTAGCAAATTACATACCCGGTCAGTTAGAAACCTTCCTCTTGCTTCCTTCCAGGAGGAAGTCGCAATACACAACACGTTCCCTACACCGGTGGAAAATATCCGGTTCAAACCATGGTAGAAACAATCAAGAACACTTTGAAATCCATTTGCACATAACCAAGTTATAGAAACTGAATTCCTCTAACTCGACCAAGCCACGCAGGTCACCAAACCCAAGAATGTTGCCACCAAAACAGCTGTAAAATCTCACCACATCATAATTACCCCCATACATGCCACAACCGAAACACCCACTATGCAAAAATACCTTATGTGAATTTAAAATTATTCTTTTTACCTTCCTGATACTGCAATGTAAAATCCATAGTCATATAAAATTACCGCAAGTTCCCGCACCATCAAATGCAAATCACATATTCAATCCACACAGAAATCCGAAAAAATTCTCAATTGCTATATATAAATTTTGAACCAATTAGAACTTCTTGGGAGTCACCCACTTTGTTCAAATCTAAATTGTACCACCAAATCTGGACGAAAGACACGTGCCCCATTATCACAACAATCTCATTACCAACTCTGAGTCACCAGCAAATTACATACCCAGTCAGCTAGAAACCTTCCTCTTGCTTCCTTCAAGGAGGAAGTCACAATATACAACACGTTCCCCACAGCGGTGGAAAATATTCGGTCCAAACCATGGTAGAAACAATCAAGAACACTTTGATATCCGTTTGCACATAACCAAGCTATCAAAACAGAATTCATCTAACTCGAGCAAGCCACGCAGGTCACCAAACCCAAGAATATTGCCTCCAAAACATCTGTAAAATCTCACCACATCATAATTACCCCCCATCCATACCACAATAGAAACACCCACTCTTTAAAAATACCTTATGTAATTTTAAAATTGTTCTTTTTACCTTCCTGATATTGGGATGTAAAATCCATAATCATACAAAATTACTGCAAGTCTCGGCACCATCAAATGCAAATCTTTGATTCTATCCACACATAAGTCTGAACAAATTGTCAATTGCTATAAATAAATCTCGAACCCATTTGAACTTCTCGGGAGTCACCCACTTTGCTCAAATCTGAATTCTACCACCCAAACTGGCCGTAAGACATGTGCCCCACTAGCACAACAATACTCAAAGAAGTAACCGTGCGCAATACATACTTCGCAAATAACAACTCACTCATCCCATGATTTTTATATACTCATAAAGTGCAATATAACCCGTATCCAGGAATTTTCTTACTCGACTCATCCTCCATCTCAACCTCTGCAAGTCATAACTAATCCACAAGTATGCCTCAGACCGAAACCCATACAACACGTAACCATTCAATCACATCGTCGATAGCGGATTCCCCCACTTGGCTCAAAGACATGGAATAAAACATGTGATAACTTACAATAACCGTACCCCATTACTGCCATAATACCGTAGAGAGATTCAACTAAATCCTTCACAAGCTCATGCAACACCAACCATAAAATACCTCAATCATCTGCTAAAGCTCGCATTCATTCTCTTGACAATGAAGTCAACTTTCTATACTAGATTTAAACTCGAATCTCAACACATATACCCCGCTGGTAGAAAAGAAACTCCCCACATAACATTATAAGGAACACACCTACGTAGATTACTACGCAAGAGATAACCCACATACTTAGCCTCAAATTGGCATCTTGGTATACCCTTTCGCAGCCACAATTACTACACAATCACTTAATATTTCTGAGTCTGAACTCACAACAAGACATGAAAATCTATTTCGTTCCATAATTAAACAATATGAAAAATCATTCAGCATACTCACAACTCGAGACTATACGTCAAATTAAGACACAAATCGAGTACCCAATAGCAAACTCTTGACTCACAAGTAAACTTTATTCGTCACATTCAACCCATATGAACAGATCCTGCAGTCACATCATACTCATCATATAGCTAGTCAATCGCTCATCGAACCACAAGTTCCACTCATAGGGACACTACCGGACATATGAGTCAAAATGTACAAGTTACAACTGAAGCTACGGAGCCTAAGCTGCGTCTAAAACTGGCGTCAAGTCCTCTAGACTAGCCCATCACCAAAACACAGAATACACATCTCGAAACTCGTTCATGAAACAAAAGTCGTCTATGCACAGCCGATACCTAGCGCTCACATGCGCACACGAATGCATGGAAGGAATTCCAAGAGTTATGTTTCAAGACGAATCAATTCCGCATAATAAGGAAAGAAAGATGCAAAATTATCCTAAATGCCCTGTAGCCTCTCGAAGATAAGCATGGACGTCATCATACCGATCCGCAAGACTTTACTAGAAACTTGCTCATGACTTGTAGAACCTATGAACCTAGAGCTCTGATATCAACTTGTCACGACCCAAAAGTCCAACTGGTCGTGATGGCACCTAACTCAACCAGCTAGGTAAGCCAATTAACAACTGCCAATTCGAATGAAATTAATAAGATAATTAGATAAGAGAAAATATCTAAAACTAATACATTCCCTAAGAACTAGTAGTACAAATCATAAGCTTCTAAGATTAGAGTTTACAAAGCTGGTATGAAATAAATACACCATCTGTTTGAAATATGCATAAATAGATTGTTATGAATCTAAGGCTACCATGAACAAGAGGCAACTACGACCGGAACACAGGTACATCTTCAAATCAAGCTCATGTTGATCTCAGCAACGTCAGCAGCCAACATCTGCACGCAAGGTTCAGAAGTGTAGTATGAGTACAACTGACCCCATGTACTCAATAAGTAACAAACCTAACCTTAGGTTAAAGTAGTGACGAGCTGGAACATAGGTTGGGTCCAATACCACTAGCCAACAACAGTTCATAACAACGTAAGGCAAGTAAAAAAAATGTAATTCAGATATGAAATGCTCAACTTATTCATAGTTTCCCAAAAAAATAGTTCCGCTTTTCAAGTACATCAGTTAAAACCCAAATCCTATACCGAAATCATCAAAACAATGAGTAAGTTTGAAAACAGTATTTTTTTCCCAAGAGTCCTTTCAACAATAAATAAGATGTTCCATTTTTCTTTCCAGATAGCCAGTGTAACATATATCACTATGACCATATGTCAATATGTGTGAGAAGTCATGAGTGACGTGACACCGTACATCATGAGAAAAAATGCATCTCTATGCCTGTATGTCATATGCGCATGTCAATGCAATGCATCTCAGAGATGAACTCATGTACTCATACTCTCAAAGTATTCAATCTCTCTGTCTCACACTTTCCACTCATCATGCTCAATCACTCGACATGCTAAGTCACTCAGTACTGTATATGGCCAATCCAGCCCAAGGAAGATCCATCCCGATATATACACAGCAACTTTGAGCTAGTCACTCAGTACTGTATAAGGCCAATCCAGCCCGGGGAAGATCCATCCCCTAATATAAATGCTTCGGACAAGATCCTTGTCCAGGGAAGATCCATCCTTCAATATAAATCAACCGCGCTCACCGGGGGTGTATGCAGACTCCGGAGGGGCTCCTTTAGCCCAAGCGCTATATCAAGCCAATCATGGCACAAATCCATATAATCTGTTGTAGCGTACAGCCCGATTGCATAATATAATCAATATAATATGTTGTAGCGTGCAGCCAGAACCTATAATATCACTCATACTCAGGCCCTTGGCCTCACTCAGTCATCAATCTGTCTAGTCTCTCGGGTTCACAATGCCATAAAACTAGCCCAAAATGATGATATGATGTGCCAATTAGTAGCAACAGAGACTGAGATATTGTATGAAATGAATGAACATGACCGAGTATGAAATTACAATTTAAACAAGTAATTCAATAGCAATATGACCTCGGTGGGCCCAAAAATACCAATATTTGCCTAAGCATGATTTCTAACATGAGTCACATCTTAGTTTCTCTAACACATAAAAGAAATACATGGAACAATACGAGTTAATTGACTATACAGCTCTACGAAATCGACTGAGTCTCAATTTCTACGGTGCACGCTCACACGCCCGTCACTTAGCATGTACGTCACCTCCAAAAAATTCACATAACACGTATAATCAGGGTTCATACCCTGAGCTCTAAGTTTATAAGAGTTACTTACCTCGAACAAGCAAGTTCTAATATTGAGCAAGCAAAGGAACGCTCCAAAATGCCATCATGCGCGTACCAACCTCCGAACGGCTCAAAACTAGCCAAAAGCAACTCAAGTACATCAAATAATGCCAAAGGAAACAAATCCTATCAATAAGGTCGAATCTTTATCAAAAGTTCAAAATTGGCCAAAAAGTCAAAACCCGGGCCCGTACCTAGGAACTCGATGAAACTCACAAAACCCGGCAACCCATTAACTTACGAGTCCAACCATACTAGTTTCACTCAAATCCGACTCCAAATCGATGTTCAAAACTCGAAAATTCACATTATGAAACTTTTGGCTAAAACCCCCAATTTCTCTTTTCGACACCTCAATCAAATGCGGAAAATGAAGATAGATTAATGATATAAAGTAAAAAATGAGTACAGAACGCCTACCCCAGTCCACATGGTGAAAATTGCTTCAAAAATCGCCTCAATCCGAGCTCCACAGCTCCCAAAATGTAAAATGGCCGAAACCTCGAATTATAGCTTCTGTCCAGGCATTTACTCCTAGCGATCGCGGAAAATTCTTCGCGATCATGAAGCACAAAAATTTTCAGCTCAAAATTTTCTCTTCGCGATCGCGGAAAACCAATCGCGATCGCGAAGCACAAACTCCTCAACTCTTCCAGACACCCTCTAGTATAATGGTCATAACATTATTAACAAAATTCCAAATGACAAATGGTTTGTCTTTCTGAAAACTAGATATCAAGGGCTACAACTTTTTTATGGATCATCTCCAAATTCCTTATAGATTGCGAGATATAAGCTTATAAAGTCGGATCAGTGCAGCAGAGATTTTGTTCTTCGCGATCGCGAAAGAGCTTCCACGATCGCGATTCACAAAGCCCCAAACTGCTGTTTGCTCTTCGCGAACGTGACTAAATGTTCGCGATCGCGATGCACACACCTCTGTAGAAAAAAAAACCAACAATTAAAAATGGCCTAGAAATGGTCCGAAAACACCTCGAAACTCACCCGAGCCCCTCGGGACCGTGTCCGAACATACCAACAAGTCCCAAAACATATTACAAACCTACTCGAGGCCTCAAATCACATATAACAAAATCGAAATGTCGAATCGCACCTCAATTATAACGTAATGAAACTAAGAAATTTTAACTTCTACATTCGATTGCCGAAACCTATCAAATCAAGTCTAATTGACCAGAAATTTGGCACACAAGTCATAAATAATATAACGGACCTATTCCAATTTCCAGAATCGGATTCCGACCCCGATATCAAAAAGTTAACTACCCGGTCAAACTTCCAAGCTTAAACTTTCTATTTTCGCCATTTCAAGCTTAATTTAACTACGGACTTCCAAATAATTTTACGGGCACACTCCTAAGTCCAAAATCACCATACAAAGCTATTGAAATTATGAAAACTCTATTCTAAGGTCGTTTACACGTAAATCAGCTATTTCAACTTAAGCTTTAAATGTAAATTTCATTCTTCCAAACTAATTCCGTAACTCCTGAAAAACCAAAGCCGACAATACACTCAGGTCATAGTACATCATATGAAGTTATTCAAGATTTCAAATAATATAAAGCAGCATAAATGCCCAAAACGACCGATCGGGACGTTACATTCTCCCCTACTTAAACATACGTTCGTCCGCGAACGTGCCAAGAGTTGTTCCTAGACCTTCAAATCACTATTTCTCCTTATCACGCACATACCCGGGGTGATCCCACGTCACCCTATTCCATATAGTCCTGACAACACAATATAATTGAAGATCATTACTTTAACCTTAGTCCATAAAACTTAGAACCCAAATTTTCAACATTCAGAATTTCTTACGAGACTTGAATCTCTCATCTACACACTGTATAAGTCTGAACAAGCTGTATCAAGCCATAACCATAACCCTAGATATAGTCATATAACATACTACACAACTCACATGCTCACAGCACCATTCCCGATCACAGTAACTACTCCAAACCAACCAAGTACCAGTAAACCCCACATTCCACAGAACCTCATTCCTAAACCTTCGTAAACTGCCGATTTTGAAAGAAACACTCAAAAACTCATAACCACTCGTCAGATCAATAGGTCACGGAGCTTTTCCTCGTTCAAAAAGTACCATAGTAACTTATTTGAGCCGAATTCTAAATTGTTCTCCTAACACGCTGTAATCAAACTTGATAGTACCCATTCTAGGTCCAATGACCTTATATTATCAAACACAACTATTCCACAGATATTCCACACCAACATAACTAAAGCCACAACCTACGCAACCCGTGCACCCAAAAATGGAAAATGTCAAAGAAGAGAACCGCATCGCAAGTACAACAAGCACCACCACAATCGCAATGCTATGAGCTCATTATATATAGTAGAACCAAGACACACGAATCTAATAACGATAACCAGCTCTCCTAGAGCCCACATTAACATCAACCACATGGACAACTCACGTGCTATAGTATCAATATCTAAACCCGCACAGACAACTCACGTGCCAAAAATATCAGTATATGGAACCGCACAAATAACTCACGAGCCAATAACATAATCCGCCTGGCATGGTCACAGGCCTCCAGTCCAAGCATATCATACTGGAGCAATCAAATAAGTCAACATGCATATGATAAATGAAATAATATTCGCATGCTCCTGAACTGGTATAAATAACACGCCCTAGAGTAGGCATGTGCAAAGTGTGCTATCACAACTCAAATCGGCAAGTAACGCGGAAATAGTAATTACCCAGTTTATTCAAGGAATTAGCCTCTTTGTAACCTCAAGTATAGCCGAGGTAGTTCTCAACAAAGGTACGGATACGAGAAACTTTATAACTTTACGCGTAACTGTCAACTCTAGGCATATTATAGCCTAAGCTTTCTTCGGAGTATGAATACTTGCCCCGAAGGCCGCACATGACCTCAAACCTCATACATACGCACACTCATAGCGCGTAACTATCACAATTAATTAGCACAACTAGTGCCTCCACTGAGTTTAAATAAAACACTCACCTCAAACAGGCTGCAACCCTGCAACAATATGCTTCTGAGAACTCCAAGTCTCAAAATTCATTGAACACATGAATCACCGTAATTGCTCCCAACTCCAGCACTCGAATAACTAACACATCTTTCATGCACGATCACCTCACGAGGAATACTTCCATAATTCTTCCGTGCCACATAGCAAAAAATTGAATACCAGCAGTCTATCAACCATATTAGTGTCGCAATACTAACGAAACATACGTAAGTCAAAACACAATGCCCCTTTTGAAATACGCACCCTTCTCAAGGATTAATGAGCAGTTATGACATTCATCTAAATATTTGAAACTGACCATTCCGTCCAAAATTCATGATCTTCCCTTCAAGACTGAACTGCCACCTTGTTCATGTAAATATTAATCCCGTACAACATACCACATCTACCATGTCATCATGTTACAAGCACGAGAATCTCATTATCAACTCTGAGTCACTAGCAAATTACATACCCGGTCAGTTAGAAACCTTCCTCTTGCTTCCTTCAAAGAGGAAGTCGCAATACACAACACGTTCCCCACACCAGTGGAAAATATCCGGTTCAAACCATAGTAGAAACAATCAAGAACACTTTGAAATCCATTTGCACATAACCAACTTATAGAAACTGAATTCCTCTAACTCTACCAAGCCACGCAAGTCACCAAACCCAAGAATATTGCCACCAAACAGCTGTAAAATCTCACCACATCATAATTACCCCCATACATGCCACAATCGAAACACCCACTCTACAAAAATACCTTATGTGAATTTAAAATTGTTCTTTTTACCTTCCTGATACTGCAATGTAAAATTCATAGTCATATAAAATTACTGCAAGTCCCCGCACCATCAAATGCAAATCACAGATTCTATCCACACACAAATCCGGAAAAATTCTCAATTGCTATATATAAATTTCGAACCCATTAGAACTTCTCAGGAGTCACCCACTTTGCTCAAATCTAAATTGCACCACCAAAACTGGCCGAAAGACACGTGCCTCATTATCACAACAACGCTCAAGAAGTAACCTGACTTAACACCACCGATCAAGTTCATACTCCGTGCGCACTACAAACTTCGCAAATAACAACTCACTCATCCCATGATTTTTATATACTCATAAAGTGGAATATAACCCGTATCCAGGAATTTCCTTACTCTACTCATCCTCTATCTCAACCTCTGCAAGTCATAACTAATCCATAAGTATGCCTCATAACGAAACCCATACAACACGTAACCATGCAATCAAATCGTCGATAGCAAACTCCCCCACTTGGCTCTAAGACATAGAATAAAACATATGATAAATTACAATACCCTACCCCATTACTACCATAATACCGCAGGGAGATTCAACTAAATCTGTCACAAGTGCAACACCAACCATAAAATACCTCAATCATCCGCTAAGCTCGCATTCATTCTCTTGATAGTCAAATCAATATTCTCAACCAGATTCAAACTCGAATCTCAACACATATATCTCGCTGGTAGAAAAGAAACTCCCCACATAACATTATAAGGAACACACCTACATAGATTACTCCGCAAGAGATAACCACCTGCTTAGCCTCAAATTGGCATCTTGCTATACCCTTTTGCAGCCATATTTACTACGCAATCACTTAATCTTTCTGAGTCTGAACTCACAACAAGACATGAAAATCTACTTTTTTCCACAATTAAACAATATAAAAAATCTTTCATCATACTCACAACTCGAGACTATACGTCAAATCAAGACCGAAATCAAGTACCTAATAGCAAACTCTTGACTAACAATTAAACTATATTCGTCCCATTCAACCCATCTTAACACATCCTGCAGTCACATCATACTCAACAAAATAGCCAGTCAATCGGTTATCGAGCCACAAGTTTCACCTATAGGGACACTATCAGACATATGAGTCCAAATGTACAAGTTACAACTGAAGCTACAAAGCCTAAGCTGCGGTCTAAATATGGCCTCAAGTCCTCCAGACTCGCTCATCACCAAAACACAGAATACACATCTCGAACCTCGTTCATGGAATCACAAGCCGGCTATGCACAATTGATACCGAGCGCTCACATGCGCACACGAATGCGTGGAAGGAATTCAAAGAGTTAGGTTTCAACCTTAATCAATTCCGCACGATAAGGAAAGAAAGATGAGAAATTATCCTAAATGCCCTATAGCCTCTCGAAGATAAGTATGGACGTCATCATACCGATCCGCAAGACTCTACTAGACACTTGCTCATGACTTGTAGAACTTATGAACCTACAGCTCTGATACCAACTTGTCACGACCCAAAAATCCAACTAGTTGTGATGGTACCTAACCCAACCCGCTAGGTAAGCCAATTAACAACTGATCAATTCCAATGAAATTAACAAGATAATTAAATAAAACAAAATATCTAAAAATAATACATTCCCCAAGGACTGGTAGTACAAATCATAAGCTTCTAAGATTAGAGTTTACAAAGCTGCTATGAAATAAATACATCATCTGTTCGAAATGTGCATAAACAGATTATTATGAATCTAAGGCTACCATGAACAAGAGGCAGCTACGACCAGAACATAGGTACATCTTCAAATCCAACTCACGTCGATCTCAGCAACGTCAGCAGCCAACATCTGCACACAAGGTGCAGAAATATAGTATGAGTAAAACCGACCCCATGTACTCAATAACAAACCTAAAACCTCGGGTTGAAAGTAATGACGAGCTGGAACATAGGTCGGGTCCAACACCAACAGCCAACAACAGTTCATAACAACGTAAGGCAAGTAATAAAAGAAGTAATTCATAGATGAAATGCTAAGCTTATTCATAGTTTCCCAAAAAAATAGTACCACTTTTCAAGTATATTAGTGAAAACCCAAATCCTTTACCGAAATCGTCGAAACTATAAGTAAGTTTGAAAACAGTAATTTTCCCAAAAGTCCTTTCAACAATAAATAAGATGTTCCAATTTTCTTTCTAGATAGCCAGTGTACATATTCACTATGCCCATATGTCAATATGTGTGAGAAGTCATGAATGACGTGATACCGTACAGCATGAGAAAAAATGCATCTCTATATGCATGTATGTCATATGTGCATGTCAATGCAATGCATCTGGAGGGGCTCCTTCAGCCCAAGCGCTATATCAAGCCAATCATGGCACAAATTAGTATAACCTGCTGCTGCGTGTAGCCCGATCCCATAATATAACTCACTCAGTCATCAATCTCTCTAGTCTCCCGGGCTCACAATGCCATGAAACTAGCCCAAAATGATGATATGATGTGTCAATGGATAGCAACAGAGACTGAGATATGATATGAAATGAATGAACATGACCGAGTATGAAATTGCAATTTAAATAAGTAATTCAATAGCAATATGACCTTGGCGGGTCCCAATAATACTAATATTTGCCTAAGCTGATTTGTAACATGAGTCACAATTCAGTTTCTCTAACACATAAAAACAATACATGGAACACTACGAGTTGACTGACTATACAGCTCTACAAAATCGACTGAGTCTCAATTTCGACGGTGCACGCCCACACGTCCGACACCTAGTATGTGCATCACCTCCAAACAATTCACATAACATGTATAATCAGGATTCATACCCTTAGCTCCAAGTTTAGCAGAGTTACTTACCTCGAACAAGCAGATTCCAATACCGAGCAAGCCAAGCGACGCTCCAAAATTCCATCATGAGTATGCCGACCTCCGAACGGCTCAAAACTAGCCAAAAGACACTCAAGTACATCAAATAATGCCAAAGGAAACAAATCCTATCGACAAAGGTCGAATCTTTAAATAAGAGTCCAAAACCGGCCAATAAGTCAAAACCCAGGCCCGCACCTCGGAACCCGATGAAACTCACAAAATTCGACAAGCCATTAAGTTACGAGTCCAGCCATAGTAGTTTCACTCAAATCTGACTCCAAAACGATGTTCAAAACTCGAAAATTCACATTATGAAACATTAGATTAAAACCCCAAATTTCTCTTTTGGAACTCTCAATCAAATGCCGAAAATGAAGATATATTCATGATATAAAATAAAAAATGAGTAGAGAACACTTACCCCAGTCCACATGGTGAAAATTGCTTGAAGAATCGCCTCAATCAGAGCTCCACAGCTCCCCAAAATGTAAAAATAGCCGAAACCTTGAAATATAGCTTCTGACCAGGCATTTACACTTTGCGATCGCGGAAAATTCTTCGCGATCACGAAGCACAAAATTTTCCATCAAAAAATTTACTCTTCGCCATCGTGGAAAACCAATCGCGATCGTGAAGCACAAACACCCCAACTCTTCCAGACAGCCTCTAGGCAATGGTCATAACGTTTTATACAAAATTCTAAATGACAAATGGTCTGATTTTCTGAGAACTCGACATCAAGGGCTACAACTTTGATTTTGTATCATATCCAAATTTCTTATAGATTGCGAGATATAAACTTCCCAAGTCGAGTAAGTGCAGCAGAGATTTTGTTCTTCGCGATTGCAAAGAGCTTCCGTGGTCGCGATTCACAAGGCCCAAAACTACTGTTTTCTCTTCGCAAACACGACCAAATGTTCGCAATCGTGATGCACACCTATGTAGACAAAAACCAGCAATTAAAAATAGCCTAAAAATGGTCTGAAACCACCCCGAAACTCAACCGAGCCCCTCGGGACCCCGTCCGAACATACCAACAAGTCTCAAAACATATTACAGACCTACTCGAGGCATCAAATCACATATAACAACATTGAAACGACGAATCGCTCCTCAATTCAAACTTAATGAAACTAAGAGTTCTATACTACATTAGATGCCGAAACATAACAAATCAAGTTCCGATTGACCTCAAATTTTGCGCACAAGTCATAAATAACATAATGGACATATTCCAATTTCCAGAATCAGATTCTGACCCCGATATCAAAATGTCAACTCCCCGGTCAAACTTGCAAACTTATGCTTCCTATTTTCGCCATTTTAAGCCTAATTTTACTACGGACTTCCAAATAATTTTTCGAGTACACTCCTAAGTCCAAAATCAACATACGGAGCTATTGAAATCATCAGAACTCTATTCCGAGGTTGTTTACACATAAGTCAACTATTTCAACTTAAGCTTTAAATATGAATTTCATTCTTCCAAACTAATTTCGAAACTCCTGAAAAACCAAAGCCGACAATACACACAGGTCATAATACATTATATGAAGTTATTCAATACTTTAAATAATTGAAAGGATCATAAATGCCCAAAACGATCGATCGGGTCGTTACAGCTTGCCTACTGAAGACCGTAACATAAGTAACTCAGTGCTCCATATGGGGGGAAATGAAAGCAGAATTCATTCAGATCCTCCCATATCTTCAATCTTCTTTTAGCGGTTTCCCCAGAGATCTTTATCAATAATGCAAACTTCATTTTGTGCTTGAGTCAATAACATGCTCTGCTCTAGGTCGGGAATCTTTGCTCTTCTCTTTTGCATTTCCGCTGCACCATAACACTAACTTGACTTTCTATTACCTTAGTAAAGTGCTACCGCGCTACAACTAGCATAGCAACCTACAGAAAAAGCTTGAGTTAGTTCACCCTGATGTACGGGGGCCTGCCCCTACTTTTTCTTTATCGGGTTATAATGATTTTGTGAATTTTTTAGATTCTTTCTCTCGTCTTACTACTATTTATCAACAAATATCTAAGGATGAGATTAGTTTTATCCTTCCTTTGTATCAAAATACTGTTAAAACTCCATACTAGGCCTTCTAATTCTTTAAGTGGTTTATCTAAAAGATTCGCAATATAACTAGGAAGACGTTTTAAATACCACACATGGATTATTGGGCATGCGAGTTAGATATAACCCATTTGATACCTCGTATCCGAGAATCAACAAATTCGACCCTGCATTGTTCACAAAATTTTGGGTCTTCTTTTTCATCTCCAATTACTCGATAATTTCCACAAACACAAATTTCGCTTTTTATAGGACCAAAAATTCTTTCACAAAATAATCCGTCTTTTTTCGGTTCGTTAGTTTTGATGAAAAGTATAGGGTTTTGTTACCTCTCCAACTATCTCTCCATTAGGCAGGAAGGTCTGGCAGAAGTGCAAGCGCAATTCAGTCGAGACAGAGAATTTAAATAACAGAAAATTCAATATTTAAAAATTGTATCGAGAATGAATGGAAAGGTGAAAACAAGACAAAATATAATTTGATCATTATGAAAAAATCCAAAATCATTATTGATAGAGCCAATCATTAATTTTCAATCGTGGGGTGAATGGAATCTGATACATAAATCAGTTAATAAAAGAATAAAAAAAGCTTTTACTGTGTCACTTAAGTTATATAGGAACTCCAGAGCCCAAGAGTTAAGAATAATAAGTTTTTGATTACCCAAAATTGAATACCCGCTTAGAATAATAAAACATATGATGATATTTGTCGAGTAGCGCAAAATCGTATGGATACAATTCTCATTTTATATCTTGATTAATTGGATTGTTTCTTTATGGATTCCTATCCCAAACTCTTCGAGATGTGTTTCCCAATATTCCTTGATCATTTTTTCCAAGAAGAGGAGTTCCTCTAATTTTATGAATTAGAAGACTCTTTTCTTGAATATCATTCAAAATATTTTGGATTGCCCAGTATTCCACCAATTAGTAACCCAAGATTCCAGACTTTTATTAACTGAAAAAGAAATCCACTAGGGCAAAAATACTATAGATGCAAGATAGAAAAGAGGAGTGAATGCTTCTTTTTTTTTGCCATTTTTTCATCTGTGAATTGTTAATCAACCCATTCGTACAATCTATGTGATCGAATATTTCTTCCACACATGAGTTTTATACAAGGTATCGGACTAATGAATCTATTTTCTTTGTGATTTTGTGGTTAGTCGTTGAATCTAGAAAGAATCCAGAAAAAAGCTAAGAATTCACTTTAAATGAAGAAATTCAGAATATTGTTTTCTGATACTGATATCTCAATTTCTCAAAATACTTCAATTGGTACACGCAAGAAATAGGCTAATTCAGCAGCCTTTTTTTCAATTTCTCGTGGAGTCAAATTCTCATCAGTACGAGTCAAGAGAATGGACCCCTGGCCTTGGATGTCCATATAAAGAACACAACGAGCATAAATGTTCTCTTTAACTTCTATTCTAACGGACTGAATATCTTGTATAAGGAATCAGAGGAATATGCGACGATTTTTTCCTGAAAATTCTCAACGAAAATATAGACTATTCCTTCCTTTCTATCGAATCGATCATAACCACTACCTATATTCCAGAAAATTGTGCACCACAAATAAGAGCTAATAAAGAGACCCGATATTCCGTAGAAATACATCACGAATCCTTGTGGAAAAAAATGATTTGCTGAGGCAGAAAAAAAGATATCAAATTTCTACAAAAATAATTGGAAATTCTAACTACTAAGAAGCCTAATGAACCCAAAAAAAAAAGGATAAAAGCCCAGTAGAAATTACTTATTTTTTGAGACCCTATTATAAGTTCTATCCATATATATTTTGATCGCTAAGTCATACTTTACCCGATTGCATTTCATTGGAATTAAGATAATACCCCAAAGAAATTTAACTTTAATTTTTTGTTTCCGAAGTAACTCTCATCAACTAGCACTAGTTTGAGGTGAACTAGCACTAGTTTGATGTCAACCTTTAGGAGTAATTCATCAAATTAGTTAAATCTAAAATAATAACATACTCTTTATTTAATACGATCCCACTATACATATTGATATACATAAAGATTCACCGACTACATTTCAACCATCCAGTGATCCTGATCTATTTGAAAATTGATAAAATTGATATATCCATATATCATATTTCCGCAGGCATAAGAGTTTTTCCCTTTATGTTCGGTAGAAATCACATGTTATACTATATTCCAATAAATAGATATCTGTCTTATGATATAAGTCCACATTTTCAAAAGAAATGGATGAGATTGGGTCCCAGTGGATCTAAACAATCTTATTTTTTTTGAACATGAAGAAATAAATAAGCCATTGCAATTGCCGGAAAGACTAGGCCTACTAACGGCACAAAAATAGATGGAATGTTCAAACTTGTCATAGAAGGGGTACCTCGATTAACTATTTGTATATGTTATTATGTTGTTATATAAATAAAGATATCTTGTAATAATTATAATTAAATTATGAATTTGAATTCGAATTACCAATTAATAGTAAGAAATTAGATAATACTTATTATTAATAGAATTTGAAGAATTTAAAATTATTAGTATAGATCTAAGTGTCTATGTATCTAAATCTAACTGAGTAGGTATAATAAGTGCAAAGAATGTAGAACTATAGAACTAAATAAATGGACTTTTTCATCTCCTACATGAGAAAGATATGTATCATAATAAACTTTATTATTATTCTTCATTTCGTTGTCTTTTGTTCTTGTCTTCCAATTTTCTAAAAATAGATAAAGAGTTTCTTACAGATTATTGAAAGATTCGTTCGAATCCGACCCAACGTGAATTTTTAGCTAAAACGATTTTTCGGGAGATAGAGAAAGATACAAAATTATATTATCTATATTTGAATTTCAAATTATATACCTAAGACAAGAAGAAGAAATTCATTTTGTTTTCCTAATTTCACGAAAAGAAGAACTTACTCTTGTTGATAAAGGCTTCTTGATTCGTAATCAGGAATATAGGTCAAAAAAGGACTTATCTTCAATTTTAGTTTTGATTCTTTCTAACAATTAGATCTTCTATCACCAAAGAAATCGCCATTATTATCTTATTTACTTTGATTTCGATAAACTAACTACTTTTTTGCTACAAACACAAATAAAATCATTGAACTTAGTGCTCTACTTGATTTTGCTTGACTTTTGATTCAAAGAAAAAAAGTGATGCGGGCCAACCTGATCAAGCTACGTTCATGTCTTGGAAGAAGCTACATTCATGCTATGATTGCGCAATGATGGAAGAAGCGGGTAGCATGTCGGATAAGACAAGAAAAGGCGTTGGTTAGCCTTGGAGAAGAGCAAAGCGTTCACACATCTTGTGTTGGACGAAATATTTGTTGATAATGTACATTTGTGTTTATGTTGTATTATTGTGTTGCTATAGAAGACATTGACTCTTACTTGGGGGTCCTGCATGACCATTCTTTTTACTTAGCCAAGTTATGGCCTTTTTGTTAGTTATTTGTTTCCTAGTTGATTTAGATTAACTAGTTATTCTTTCCTAGTTGATTTAGGTATGGGCTCAGTCTATATAAGCCTAAAGACTACATTATTTTCAGAACCTTACATTAATTTTATAAAGAATTTTCGGCAGCCATTGCTCCCAACCAAAACTGTGTGTTTAACTTGTCCAATTTTAGTGTGATTCAAAGTTAAACTCGTTCCTTGTTTGATCGAACAATTTGCAAGACAATCGTTGTCTTGAGGGTCATTCGTATAGTATAGGTACTCCTTGATTTCATCAAGAAGGTAAGTACACTAGTTCCTACTTGTTGTCTTGATAATTCATAGAGCGTCTTGCTTCTATCCTTTTATCTTGTTTTCCGCGTTTTATATTGCATCAAAAAGGCGTGGAGCTTAAATACTCACTCAGAACGCTTTTTAAAAGATTACGTGGTACCATTAGAACGAATAGACATTTCTGGAATAAGTATTCAGCTGCTTGTGAACCTTCGGGTACTGTTTTATTCAATATTTGTTCAATTACTCTTTTACCTGCAAATACAATGTAGGCATTGGGTTTGGAAATAATGATATCCCCCAACATACCAAAACTTGTTGTCACTCCATCCATTGTCGGAGATGTAAGGATTGATACATAAAATAACTTTTTATTTAATTGATAATCATATAAAGCAGACGATATTTTAGCCATTTGCATCTAGCTCAAACTTCCTTCCTGCATGCTCACCACCCCAGAAGCACACACTATAATAAGAGGTAAAATTTGATTGGCAGTGTGTTTAATCAAACGGGTGATTTTCTCTTCGACTATGGATCTCATACTACCCTCCATAATCCATAACCCCAATTGCTACAGGAATGCCGTTTAGATGGCCTATGCCAATTTGAACAACCTCGGTTAATCTTGTCTTTCTTTGATTAGAATCAATACGATCTTTATAAGGCTCCTCCTCTGAATGAAATTCAATAGGATCCAGAGATACCATGTTTTCATCCATAGGATCCCAAGTACCCATATCGATCAAAAGTTTAATTCTATCTGAACTACTCATTTTCAAATGATATCCACATTGTTCACAAATATTCATTTTGATTTCAAAAATTTCTTATAATTTAATCCATAACAATTTTCGCATTGAACCCACAAATGCCTATATTTTTGAGTTACCTCGAGATCATTAGAATTTTCTCTTATAGTTAAATCACTACCCTTCATGCGAGTTCATATATTGGAACCCTCGTTTTCATTACTATTTTGACTTTCACCACCACAAATGGCCCAATAAATGTAACTGTCATCGTAATTCTCACTACCACTTATAATGGAAGTATCTATACAGATTTGAGATTGAAGATAACTATCAATGCAACTATTAATGTTATTATTCCAACTATATTGAGTATCATACATGTAAGAATTATAGTAGGGATCTTCGCCGCTAAATCCATTATTCAGATAATTCGAGTTTCGATAACTATAAAAAGAACTTTCTAGTTCACTCAGAAAAGAATGATTGTTGTCAATCTCAAAAATATGATTTTCAATATCAAAATAGATGGAATAACTGTCTCCATTCCTATCACTAACTAAAAAAGTTTCATCAGAGATGAAATTCCGAACGTCTTTAACGCCGAATAAATAATTAACATTACTGCAACTTGAATTTTCACGATTCCTCCAACTATGAATGTTTTCCACTTTTTGATTTGGATATTCATTGGTATTTTAAAAAGGACCAAGACCGCCTATTGATTTATTTAGCCCGCACCTGCGTTCAAATTCCTTCTTAAACAACATCCAATTAAACCACCATCTTTCCATAGAGTTTTCTTGCCCCATATTTGCATGAAAATACAATAGATGAATAGTCATTCGCTATAAAATTATTTATTTGAATATCTTATTTCCTATCAGACTAAGTATAGAAATCCAATCACTAGGATTATTAACTAATTAGGATTGTGAGTATTGAAAAAAAGTTCTGAATCTGGGGAAACACTTCACTATATTTTAATATATTGGAACTCCCTTTATATTATTAAAAATAATATAATAATATAATTTTTAATAAAGGGCGGCTTCTCCTATGTCGTGTCAAATTTGCATTGAAAAAAAGAGATTTTCCCTCTCCTATAAAGAAATCAAAAAATAATTATTTCGTAAAATATCATCTAATACTAATATCTACTCACTAAATCTAACAATCTAAAATCTAATAAAAAATAAGTAATAAATTAAGGTTCGATTTTAACACGGAACAAAGGGGACAAATACAAGATGGTAGAAAGAGGTGTGATACTTGGCTTTATTCAAGGAAACTACAAACTACAGGATAGAGAAGAATATATCAATCCTAAGGATCCGTAGGATTAATTGTGGATTCAAGACAACAATAGAAAGATTTGAGTCTTAGATTTTGATTTTGTTTTCTAGATTTTGTATTTCAAATCTTGTATATCTAGGTACGTATATACTTAGCCAAAACATAAGCAATGAAATCTTTGTTATATTCGGCTCAATCCTTTTAGTAAAAGATTGGGCCGAGTTTAATTGTAATTTAATTAAGAGAACGAATGATAATTACTTGAGTTCTTTTTCTTTATCCTTCTTTATTTCCTACTAATTTATTAGCTAATGTCTACTATTTTTACTTATCCAAAACGTCCACTGCTGCAAAATTAAATACGATCTCTTTCCATACTTCACAAGCAGCAGCTAGTTCCGGGCTCCATTTTCAAGCCTTGCGAATAATTTCATTACCCTCCTGAGTAAGATCACGTCCTTCATTACGAGCTTGTACACATGTTTCTAGAGCTACTCGATTAGCTACGGAACCTGGCGCATTACCCCAAGGATGTCCTAAAGTTCCTCCACTGAAATGTAGTACGAAATCATCCCCAAAGATCTCGGTCAGAGCAGGCATATGCCAAACGTGAATACCTCCTGAAGCCACGGGTAGACACCTGGTAAAGAGACCCAATCTTGAGTGAAATAAATAGCGCGACTCGATTGTACTACAGTAGCATTAATGTAATGCCCTTTGATTTCACCTGTTTCAGCCTATGCTTTATAAATTGCTTTGGCACAAAATAAGAAACGATCTCTCAAACGCATGAATAGTTTTGAGTTCACATTCTCATCATCTTTGGTAAAATCAAGTCTACCGCGAAGACATTCATAAACAGCTCTACCGTATTTTTTAGCAGATAACCCCAATTTAGGTTTAACAGTACATCCCAACAGGGGACGACCATACTTGTTCAATTTATCTCTTTCAATTTGGATCCCATGAGGCGGACCTTGAAATGTTTTAACATAAGCAGGAGGGATTCGCAGATCTTCCAGACGTAGAGCGCGTAGGGCTTTCAACCCAAATACGTTACCTACAATGGAAGTAAACATGTTGGTAACAGAACCTTCTTCAAAAAGGTCTAAAGGGTAAGCTACATAAGCAATATATTGATCTTTTTCTCCAACAACACGCTCGATGAGGTAGCATCGCCCTTCATAACCATCAAGGTTGGTAAGTCCATCGGTTCATATAGTCGTCCATGTACCAGTAGAAGATTCGGCAGCTACCGCGACCCCTGCTTCTTCAGGTGGAACTCCAGGTTGAGGAGTTACTCGGAATGCTACCACTATATCAGTATCCTTGGTTTGGTACTCAGGAGTATTATAAGTCAATTTGTGCTCTTTAATGCTAGCTTTGAATCCAACACTTGCTTTAGTCTCTGTTTCTGGTGACATAAATCCCTCCTTACAACTCATAAATTAAGAATTCTCACTACAACAAGGTCTACTCAACACGAATTCCATGTTAGTGAAACTTTTCATAGGAATCTTTCACAAAATTTCCTACTAATACTAATATTGTCAACTAATCAAATGTTTGATTATTAGACCACGGTATTTGATTTGCCAAATACATCATTATTATATACTTTTTCATATATATATATATATATATATATATATATATGTATTGTGCACCCTAATTTTTATTATTACTTTTTATTTTGAAATGGAAATACCTGACTAACCTAAATAATAAGAACTTCCCCCTTGACAGTGGTATATATTGTATATGTAAATCTTAGATGTGAAAATATATTGAATTTCTCTATGAATCTATTAAAGGTATAAAAAAGAAAGAAAAACACAAAGAAAAGAATAGGCTAGGCATAAATCGACATGTTGAAATTGAAATAAAAAATAAATAAGAAGAGGAGCCAATTAGATACAAATAATGAACCGTAATAGAAATAGAAAATAAAGTTTAGGTTCATATTCCATATTATAGATAATATGGATGGGATTGTCTATAATGATAGACAAATGAAAGACTTTCTCAAGATTCTGAATCATTCATTTGAGATTTTAAAATTAAAATAGGTTGGGTGGGCTTTCAAATTCACTCAGTCTCAGTGAATAGGTAAACAATTGAATTGGTTCAATTCTATGGTATCAACGAAATCGAGTGCTAATTTTTATTTTATTGCATTAACCAATCGACGTGCTAGGGGACATTTATTTTGAATTAGATAATTTTTGCAAAAGCATTTAGACATATTTATTTATTTTATTATTATGAGAATCAATCCTACTACTTCTGGTTCTGGGGTTTCCATGCTTGAAAAAAAAAACCCGGGGTGTGTCATCCAAATCATCGGTACGGTACTAGATATAGCCTTCCCCCGCAAGATGTCGAATATTTATAACGCTCTGGTAGTTCAAGTTCGAGATAGTGTTGGTCAATCGATTAATGTGGCTTGTGACGTACAACAATTATTAGGAAATAATCGAGTTAGGGTTGTAGCTATGAGTGCTTCAGACGGTCTAACGAAAGGAATGGAAGTGATTGACACAGGAACTCCTATAAGTGTTCCGGTCGGGGGGGCGACTCTGGGACGAACTTTTAATGTGCTCGCAGAGCTTGTTGATAATTTAGGGCATGCAGATACTAGTACAATGTCTCCTATTCATATTTCTGCACCCGCCTTTATATAGTTGGATACAAAACTATCTATTTTTGAAATAGGAATTAAAGTAGTAGATCTTTTAGCCCTTTATCGCCGTAGAGGAAAAATCAAACTATTCGGGGGAGCTGGAGTGGGTAAAATAGTACTTATATAATGACCCGACTAGTCGTTTTGAGCTCTAGCACGTCGTTCGGCAGTTTGAGGCCTTGCGTAGCTTCACTTCATATAATATGACTTGTACGCATAGTCGGAATTGAATTTCGAGAAGTTCGAAGTTGATTCGGATGGAAAATTCTCAATTCGGAAGCTTTAAGCTGGAAGAGTTGACCAAGGTTTGACTTTTGAGTAAACGACCTCAGAATCGGGATTTTTCCAATAGGTTCGTATGATGATTTCGGACTTGAGTATATATTCGGGTTGAGTATCGGGTGGTCCGGGAGAATTTCAGCGCTTATTGTGGAAAATTGGCAATTCGAAGGTTTTAGAATTTTTTAAGTTTGGTTTAAAGTGGACTTTGGTGTTATCAATGTCCGTTTGGGGTTCTGATACTTGGAATAGGTTTGTATCATGATTTATGACATATACGTAAAGTTTGGCATCATTCCGGAATGTTTAAGTGTAATTTGGACGCTCGTCGAAGTTCGAATGTTTGAAAGTTAAAAGGAGGATTTGATCTACGATTCATGGTTTTGATGTTGTTTGGTGTGATTTGAGGCCTCGACTAGGTTCGTGTTATATTTTGGGACTAGTTTTTGTAACTGGACAGGGTCCCGGGGGCTCGGGTGTGTTTCAAATGCGTTTGGGTTGTATCACACTCTTATTTGATGTTTTAACGTCGTTTCTTTGGGCATAATGGTTACCATATTAAGAAAAATACCATTTATTTATGATTTTATTGAACCATTAGATCCTTATCATAATAACGGAACCATAGCAACAAGAATCATCGGATTCCGAGGCCATATGAGAGAGTTATGCCCATTTACATGTTGGGAAAGATTGCTGGTTTCTGGTGCGGACTTTGTTCTTCGCGAACGCGGGGGAGGTCCTGCGAACGCGAAGAAGGAAATTTGGGTTGACCGGTCAATTCGAAAAAACTACTCTTCGCGAACACGAAGGTGTCCCGCAAAGGCGAAGAATAAAAATTCTGGACAGTGTTTTGAATGGACAGACCGAGTATTTCAGTATTTTGAGCATATCTTGAGTTCTAGAGCTCCGTTTGAGGTGCTTTTCACGGTGTTGTTCTCGTCTCACCAAGGGGATAAATATCTCACCTATATTTTTATGTTTTTCCATGATTATTTTTGTTGGTTCTCATTTTTATCCGTGTTTAGAGTGTAGAAATTGAGGTTTTAAGCCCCAAATGATTATGAGATGGTGAATCCTTGATTTTGAGGGTCAATTCATGGGAGAAATTGGATGATTTTCGGAATATAAACTATATAAGTTATGGTTAATAGCTAGTTTTGATAATTTTCGAAATTCGGACGCGTGGGCCCGAGGGTTGACTTTATTGACTTTTCGAGCGGAGTTGGGAATCATTAAAAAAATTTAAATTGTAAGCGTTGGAGTACATTTTGATTGATTTGCACGTTGTTTGTCAAGTTCCAGAATGTTTGGCTTTGAGTTGAGGTGTTAGAGAGGTGTTGGGCTCGGTTATGGAACTTCAGGGCGAGGTAAGTCTCCTGTCTAACTTTGTGAGAGGGAAACTATCCCTAGGTTATGTAATTGTTATGTGCTATTAGTTGTGGGTGCTACATATGCACTAGGTGAAGAGAGTCAGTACGTAGCTAAAGCATGTTTACGTCTGGGTAGACTTAGGACTTTACCTTGTAATATTTGGAATATTTCAATTCATTTTGCCGGCTTAATTAATTGAAATTATAATTGAACTTGATTTCGAAATATATACATATATATTAGACCGAGTCTTATTACCTTGATTTGTTGGCTAGTTATTTGAGAAACGATAAGGTTATACTCACCTTGTGTTCATATACTGTATCTTAAGCTCTTGTCTCGTAATTCAATAATTCTTTTCCTTTCTTGTGGAGCGGACCAAATGCCTCGGTAGGATTATGTACCATACTTTTATGGAGTGGACCGTCCGCCTCGGCAATATAATAGATGCATCTATGGTTCTTGTCGCTCGACCCTCGGCAGTGTACACGTTATGATGGGATCGGGCAGATCGCCTCTGCAGTATCATATTCTTTCTGAGATCTAGTCGTACGACTTCGACATAATCATGCGTTATATCGCAAGCAATCTGAATATTCGCAAGAATTTCCTTCCACTGATGCCTTGCATTTTATATGGGAATTCTTATCCGTTTGTTATTGACACTTTATATTTTCTATCTGGCGAGATAGAATACGAGATTGAGAAATTGATATTGTTAAAAGATATTGAGGAAGATTGTGTTAGTTACAGATTTACCTCACTATTATTGTTGCACTCTTATCTGTTTATGATTTATCATATAGATTTATTGGACCACTAGTAAGAGTCAATGTCGACCCCTCGTTACTACTTCTTAGGCTAGATACTTACCGGGTACACGTTTATTTACGTACTCATGCTGCCCTTCTACACTAAATGTACAGGATCTGACAGGTTCATTTGATGATCATCTTGGCATGTAGGCTTTGCTGTTAAAGAGACTTCATGTGAGCTGGATTCCAGGCTACGCATCGCAGTCCACAAAGTCTCTATCGTACTATTTATTTTATCCTGTCTTATTTACATTCTAGACCGAGTTTGTATTATTATTGTATTCCTTAGTAAATGCTCATGCACTGGTAACACTGGGTTTTTGGGGTACCTACTGGGTGTTCATTATTGTAGTTCGCGTAATTATTATCATTTCAACTTGTATGGGTTTCTACGAGTACTAGATTTTACACTACTTATTCAATGGGATTCATGATTTCGAAAGAAATAAAATGAGTAACTAAGTTGGTTAATCACCGTTGGCTTGCCTGATGGCAGCGTTAGACGCCATCACGACCTATAGTGGATTTTGGGTCGTGACAGCTTGGTATCAGAGCTCTAGGCTCACTTGGATCTCACGAGTCATGAGAAAGTCTAGAAGAGTCTTGCGGATCGGTACGGAGACGTTTGTACTTATTTTCGAGAGGCTACAGGGCTGTTAGGAGAACTTCCCTTCTTGATTCCTCTTCGTGCAATTTGATTCCATTGGAGCTTATGCGTTCATTTCCTTCCTACTCAATCTTATACGGCGTGGAGTGCTTGTTATCAATTGGACATCGAGGAGTTTTAGTGGTACTGCAGACGTGGTACAGGATGTTTCTCCCTGCGTATTCGGGCAGGCTATTATCGCTGCCTAATGGAAGGGTGTTCTGTCATTTTAGCCCAGTATCTGTATTTCTTATGGTTTCGAGGCTATGCACAGATTATTATGATGTTCATGCATTGTTATCGTACAATATTGGTTTAATGGTAGGGTTCTTGTTTATGTTTCGAGGCAGTGAATGACTTGAAAGAAGGATTTCTCAGTGCATGGTTTAGAGGTTCGGCATTTAATTCCAGCGGAGGAAAGGCAATCGAACTATGATGTTCAGGCTTTGGTTGATGAAGTAACGAGACTTGATATTTTCGAGCATGGTAGAATTCTCATTTGTGATGTGGTGTCGTCGTCCTTGTTTGAATGCATTAAGGTTCGCCGGGGTTATGGTCTTCTTTGGTTTGGCTTCGGGGCAGGGTATTTTGAAATAGTGCCTGAGAAGTGGTTGTTAGAGATGGCAGTGTGTAGTGGTTTCATAATCGAGTCGGTGCTTCTACTGCTGATGGCTCGAGAAAGAGTTTCTTCGAGGAGGCCTAGAGTTGATAGCAATTTATTAATTCAGGTGCTACAGGTATGGATTTGATTTGAGGCAGCATTTGGGCAGTGAAGGACTAGGAAGGAAATGGCAGGAGGTATCTCGCGGTGGTTGAATTACTAGCAGGTCAAATATGAAAAGCAGAGGTTGAGAACTTTCTTAAAGAAGGTGGTTTAACTGAAGTGAGAGTGGCAGAGTATCATATGGATTCTGTGCTAGGATAGCCACATGCCTTGAGAAATATTTAGAGCGATTTGGGAATCGTGGTAGGAAGCGACTGGGTCTACATATTTTATTTGAGATGGAAGCTACTACACTGAGGAAGATTGAGTATGGGAAAGAGGAGTTTGCTTGAAATGAAGAGGGGTGTGAAAACTTGATTACCATTTTGGATGCAACGTGACTTCGAGTTTGGAACGTATTGTCAGACTTTCAATTGATTTCAACAGACTTGTACAGCTGGTGGACAAGCATGGACTCAGGAGGGTTTACTGAATGCATGGTAGTTGTACCCAGTGCAGCATCCTTGGAAGATGTTGACATGGAATTCCACAGGGGGTATATCTCCTGTGAGCAGGTTAGCGGTTGCGTGATGTTGGTGAAGCTTCTACGAAGAATTCTACTTGCTACCCGATAAGAGGTCAAATATGTGATTGTGGTTGATGATTCGGAATGTTCATGAAAGGTTTAACAAAAAGATTTTGAGAAATTTGGCGGGTTAAAGGTGCGAGATCATCGTAATTGAGGAGAAGGAATCTTTGTGGGTTCTAGGTTTATGTAATTGTAGCTTAAAGCTAAGTGGGGGAGCCTCACCATCTACGATTGGATCGTATGGTTATCTGCTGGTGTGGTTTCTGGTTATCGGTGCATTGGTGGGTTATTATGACTAAGAAAATAAAACATCAGGGGTAATCCGAGCGGAGAACTTGATGAATGTGTGCTATACTTTGCCTTATCGATTCATGTGCAGTTTTGGGAAGACTCAGAGTTTATGCTTTTGTGGATGTGATGTACAAGGAAAAGCATTCAACTGGTTGCTTCTTTGAGAGGGTGTTCATGTGCTAGCTGAGCGTTGGAGTTTGGTTACACCCGGGACCAGGACAGAGTAGGTGACTCTCAATAGTGGTTTCAATGGGTTCAAGGATGTAGCGCGATGTCTAAGGATTTTGTGTCTGTTATGTGGTTAAAGATCGAGTTCTTGCAGTGGGTATTGAGACAATGTGATCTCATGATTTGGGTCACTCAGGATGAGTGTTGATCGAGTTTCATTATGTTTTTTAATAGAGCTATTATTATTTCTAAGGTAGGTCAAGAGTAAATCGGAGGAAGTTGGGTCGCTTGGTAATGGTTTCAATCAACTTGATTGAGGCAATGATTAGTTCCTTGGGTAATGTTATATAGGTGATTTGTGGCGGTACGTGTGGGCTTGACAGCTGCCACAATTTGATTGATTTGGAGGTATTTGATTATAATGGTCAGTTATGTGTAGATGGATCCCAGAAGAGTTATGGTGGTTTAAACCACAACTTGAGGTTTGTATTTTCTATGATTATGGGAATTCAGTTGTGTGTTGCCATCGTTCCTCTGAAATGTGTTGAGTGAAAGGGTTCTAGATAATGAAGTGATTATTCTATTGGTGGTTCAGGAATTATGATAAAATTCTTACACTCTCGCGTAGAGGCATGATAGGTGCAGTGAGCGGCATGGAAATTGGAAGTTGAGGATCAAGGTTGCGGTTTGGTATTGATGAGAATGTCACAAGCTCGGAGGAGCGGGGGAGGATTTCAGATGTTCATAGTATGCTGGCACTATTTTCGGGCAGCCTGAGCATGGTGTGTTTCATGGTAGGAGTATTGGGTATTGAAATGCGGATGCTTGGCTAGTATTATAGAAATAACACGGTCGATGGCCATTAATGTTCATATTTTACTACCTGGTGCCAAAGGTTGTGGGAGTATATCCCACGGGAAGATCGTAGAAGTGTGACGTGTTAGTCATTCGATTGTTAGAGATTAAAAACAGGTATGGATATTTTGCTGCCAATATGAGAGGTTATGACTGAGAGGCGCTCTATTCCTCTGGTTGTGGACTATGGGAGTTTGTTCTGGATTTGACGGTTGTTCTTATGTGTTATGAATAGGGTCATTGTGGATCTTTGGAAGGTTAGTGGCTCAGCATGGGATGATCAGAATCGGCTTGAGGTCCACTAGCAGACTTAATGTAGATGTGTGCTCTATATCAGATCAGGTTATATCTGTTCATTCAGCATAGCACTGCTTATGGAGGAATCTTCGGTTGTTGGTTATTATTCCTGTCGTCAGCTATTCTCTGTAATACTCTATTATGCTATATGGGTTGTAAGACGGCCTGATTATTCGCACACGTGTTGTGGTCCCGTGTAGCTTATCGTAATCGCACCTTAGTCGAGCTCTAGTTTTGTAGCGCATGGCGCTATTTCTCTCCCCAGGGTTGTATTTTTGCACTTGGCGTGCTTGTGGTCGATATTTGGGTATTTAGTAGGTATAAGCATTATGGCTTGATGGTTTTTCCCTTATTTATTGTTATGTGTGGATCGGGTGGTACGCCGCCATGGGTATATTGCTTGGATCAGGTTGCATGCCGCAAGAGTGTTATGTTTGGATCGGGTTGCACGCCACAACAGTGTCATGTTTGGATCGAGTTGCACGCCATAACAGTATCACGTGTGGATTGGGTTGCACGCCGCAACAGTGAGGTGTTGAGTACAGTTCCCTATGATTAATTTTGTGTATTTTGTTCCTCATTTCCCGAGGAGGGTTCATAGAATCTGTTCGAACATTTTATTTGTTACACGGGCAGAGTAATTCATTTCCTAAGTTCATTCCTCCTTATGTGTCATATTCAAGTTGTGGCTTGTCGACGCATTGATGGCATCATATGAGATCTTGGTTAGTGTTTGAGGTGGCTTATTGCCTGAGCAGCTTGTATTAGGTGAGACGAGATCTTTGGACCTGAAATCAATGCAATCAGATTTATATAAGGTATATTAAAGAGCAAATATCGTTATTCAGTTCAGAATGAGGTAATGGTTCTTGTCAGGAGGAGAGACTTCATGATTTTTTGATTCAGCAGGTGGTTATGAATTTCTACACATCTTTTTCGTTGTGGTAGTGTTGTGAGAGTTGGAACCAGGCTTACATATTTTATGAGGTGTATCGCGGGCATCGGATTCGTGAAATTTCAGCTATTGTGGTCGGAGGATGCTATTATGGTCAAACGACTTATGTTGTGAATGGCGTGATTTCAACGGAGGAGCATGATCATGTTGATACAGTGTGGGGTGATTGATGCGGTGTTCCTATGTTAAAATTGGGTCTCGTGGAGAATTTCGGATGTTGGAACCTGGTTCTAAGGCTTGTTGGCTAAGAAAAAGGAAGGATCTTCAGTTTGGCTCGAGCTAATGTGCTCACATGGGTTGTGGTGGCACGGGTAGGTGCACGAGGTGTTAAACAGTGACTTTGCACAACTCCGGAACTGTTCTTGGCACGTTCGAGGAAGGACATATATTTAAGTGGGGGAGAATGTAACGACTCGACCAGTCGTTTTGAGCTATAGTGCATCGTTCAGTGGTTTGAGGCCTTGTGCAGCTTCACTTCAAGTAATATGACCTGTACGCGTAGACGGAATTGAATTTCTGGAAGTTCGGAGTTGATTCGGATGGAAAATTCTAAATCCGGAAGCTTTAAGTTGGAAGAGTTGAACAAGGTTTGACTTTTGAGTAAACGACCTCGGAATCGGGATTTTTCCAATAGGTTCATATGATGATTTCGGACTTGGGTGTATATTCGGGTTGAGTATCAGGTGGTCCGAGAGCATTTCGGCGCTTATTGTGAAAAGTTAGCAATTCGAAGGTTTTAGAATTTCCTAAGTTTGGTTTGAAGTGGACTTTGGTGTTATCGATACCAATTTGGGATTCTGAGACTTGGAATAGGTTCGTAGCGTGATTTATGACTTGCACGTAAAGTTTGGCGTCATTCCGGAATGTTTAAGTGTAATTCGGATGTGTTCGTTGAAGTTTGAATGATTGAAAGTTAAAAGGAGGATTTAATCATCGATTTATGATTTTGATATTGTTTGGTATGATTTGAGGCCTCGAGTAGGTTCGTGGTATGTTTTTGGACTAGTTTGTGTAATTGGACGTGGTCCCGGGGGCCTCGCATGTGTCTTGGATGTGTTTGGGTTGTGTTGCGCTCTTATTTGATGTTTCAACGTCGTTTCTTTGGACATAAAGGGTACCATATTGAGCAAACGACCATTGATTTGTGATTAGATTGAACCATTAGATCTGTATCGTAATTATGGAACCATAGCAACAAAAGTCGTCGAATTCCGAGGTCGTATGAGAGAGTTATGCATATTTCCGTGTCAGAAAAGATTGCTGGTTCCCGGTGCGGACTTTGTTCTTCGCGAACGCGAGGGAGGTCCCTCGAAAGGGAAGAAGGAAATTTGGGCTGACTGGTCAACGCGAAAAAATTGCTCTTCGCGAACTCGAAGGTGTCCCACGAAGGTGAAGAACAAAAATCGCCTGGACAGTGTTTTAAATGGGCAGACCGAGTATTTTAGTGTTTTGATCATATCTTAAGGTCTAGAGCTCCGTTTGAGGTGATTTTCACGGCGTTGTTCTCGTCTCAACAAGCCGGTAAATATATGACCTTTATTTTGATGTTTTTCCATGATTATTTTCGTTCATTATCATTTTTATTCCTGTTTGGATTGTAGAAATTGGGGTTTTGAGCCTCAAATAATTATGAGGTGGTAAATTCTTGGTTTGAGGGTCAATTCATGGGCGAAAGTGGATGATTTTCGGAATATAAATTATATTAGTTATGGATAATAATTATTTTTGATAATTTTCGAAATTCAGGCACGTGGGCCTGTGGGTTGACTTTATTGACTTTTCAAGCGGAGTTGGGAATCATCACAAAATTGTTAAATTCTAGGCATTGTAGTGTATTTTGATTGAATTGCACGTTGTTTGACTAGTTTCGGATTGTTTGGCTTTGAGTTGAGGTGTTAGAGAGGCGTTGGGAACGGTTATGGAACTTCGGAGCGAGGTAAGTCTTCTGTCTAACTTTGTGATGGTGAAACTATCCCCTAGGTGATGTAATTGTTACGTGCTATTAGTTGTGGGTGCTATGTATGCATGAGGTGACGAGATTTCGTATGTAGCTAAAGCATGTATATGTCCGGGTAGACTTAGGACTTCATCATATAATATATGGAATATTTGAATTCATTCTGCTGGCTTAAATAATTAAAATTATAAATGAACTTGATTTAGAAATATATACATATATATTAGACCGAACCTTATTGCCTTGAGTTATTGGCAAGTTATTTGAGAAGCAATAAGGTTATACTCACCTTGTATTCATATACTGGATCGTAAGCTCGTGTCTCGTAATTTGATAATTTCTTTCCTTTCTTGTGGAGCGGGTCGAACGCCTCGGCAGGATTATGCACCACACTCTTATGGGAGCAGACTATTCGCCTCAGCAGTATAAGAGATGCATCTATGGTTCGTGCCGCTCAAGGCAATGTACACGTTATGATGGGATCGGGCCGATCGGCTCGGCAGTATCATATTCTTTCTGAGATCTAGCCGTACGACTTCGACATAATCGTGCGTTATATCGCTAGTAGTCCGAATATTCGCGAGATTTTCCTTCCACTGATGCCTTGCATTTTATATGGGAATCTTTATCCGTTTGTTATTGGCACTTGATATTTCCAAGTTGTCAAGATAGAATGTGAAATTGAGAAATTGATATTGTTAAAAGAAATTGAGGAAGATTGTGTTAGTTACAGATTACCGCACTATTATTGTTGTACTCTTATCTGTTTATGATTTATCATACTGATTTATTGGATCACTAGTAAGCGTCGATGTCGACCCCTCGTCACTACATCTCCGAGGTTAGGCTAGATACTTACTAAGTACGCGTTGATTTACGTACTCATACTGCACTTCTGCACTAAATGTGCAGAATCTGACAGGTTCATTTGATGATCATCTTGGCGTGTAGGCGTAGTTGTTGAGGAGACTTCATGTGAGCTGCATTCCAAGCTACGCATCGCTGTCCACAAATTCTCCATCATACTATTTATTTTATCCTGTCTTATTTACATTCTAGACCGATTTGTATTATTATTGTATTCCTTCGTAAATGCTCATGTACTGGTGACACTGGGTTTTTAGGGTACCTACTGGGTGGTCATTATTGTAGGTCGCTTAATTATTATCATTTCACCTTGTAATTTGTACCTTTTACAGAAACTGGAAAAATTAAAATCATGGGTTTTCTACGAGTACTAGATTTTACACTACTTATTCAATGGGATTCATGATTTCGAAAGTAATAAAATGAGTAACTAAGTTGATTAATCACTGTTGGCTTGCCTGATAGCGGCGTTAGGCGCCATCACGACCTATAGTGGATTTTGGGTCATGACATCTTATTATGGAATTGATTAAAAATATTGCTAAAACTCACGGGGGCGTATCCGTATTTGTTGGAGTGGGTGAACATACTCGGGAAGAAAATGATCTTTACATGGAAATGAAAGAATCTGGAGTGATTAATGAAGAAAATATTATAGAATCAAAAGTGGTCCTAGTTTACGATCAGATGAATGAACCGCCGGGAGCTCGTATGAGAGTTGGTTTGGCTGCCCTAACTATGTCAAAATATTTTTGAGATGTTAATGAACAAGACGTACTTCTATTTATTGACACTATCTTCCGTTTCGTGCAAGCAAGATCCGAAGTATCGACATTATTTGGTAGAATGCCTTCCGCTGTGGGTTATCAACCCACCCTGAGTACCGAAATTGGTTCTTTACAAGAAAGAATTACTTCTACCAAAGAAGGGTCCATAACCTCTATTCATGCAGTTTATGTACCCGCAGACAATTTGACCGACCCTGCTCCTGCTACAACATTTGCACATTTAGATGCTACTACCGTACTACCAAGAGGATTGGCTGCCAAAGGTATTTATCCAGCAGTAGATCCTTTAAATTCAACGTCAACCATGCTTCAACCTCGGATCGTTGGTGAGGAACATTAAGAAACCAACCCAAAGAGTTAAGCAAACTTTACAACATTACAAAGAACTTCAAGACATTATAACTATCCTTGGATTGGATGAATTATCCGAAGAGGATCGTTTGCTCGTAGCAAGAGCGAAAAATTGAGCGTTTCGTATCACAACCCTTTTTCGTAGCAGAAGTATTTGCCGATTCTCAAGGGAAATATGTTGGTCTAGCATAAACAATTCGAGGATTTCAATTAATCCTTTCCGGAGAATTAGATGGTCTTCCTTAACAGGCCTTTTATTTGGTAGGTAATATCGATGAAGCTACCAAGAAGGCTATGAACTTAGAAATGGAGAGCAATTTGAAGAAATGACCTTAAATATTAGTGTACTGACCCCTAATCAAATTGTTTGGGATCATAAGTGAAAGAAATTGTTTTATCTACTAATAGCAGTCACATTGACATATTACCAAATCACGCCCCTATTGCCACAGCTGTAGATATAGGGATTATGAGAATACATCATAACGACCAATGGTTAACAATGGCTCTGGTGGGTGGTTTTTCTAGAATAGGCAATAATGAGATCAATGTTTTAGTAATGATGTGAAAAAGGGTAATGATATTGATCCACAAGAAGCTTAGCAAACTCTTGAACTAGCGGAAGCTAATGTGAAAAAGGCTGAAGGAAGGAGACAAAAATTGAGGCAAATCTAGTTCTCAGACGAGCTAGAACACTGGTGGAGGCTATCAATCCGATTTCATAACTAGTTGGTACATTCGAATAATAAAAAGAAGTTCTCTTTCAAATCCTATTAGATTCTGTTGGGTGAATACAATCAAACAGAATCCAATTTTGATGCAAAAATTCAAATTCAAAAATGAAATAGAAAAGATACAAAATGAAAAAATCAATATCACTAAGGGTGGGTCGTAAACCTTATTAGATACTCTAACCACTGAATTAAGTAGGTCATTTATCAAAGAGAACTAGATGAAACACATCCTACCGATGGATTATAAATAGCATATTACTTAATAAGCAATACTAATATAAGGAATACCGCTCAAAGAGATCAAAGATTGTTGATGTTGGATTATGGAATATTTATCTTGACAAGAATTTATCTACATGATAAAATATGTATCACAAGCACTAAGGGCTATTACTCAGTTAGTAGAGTAACTCGTTTACGCGCGCGCTAATGTTTTTCAAGGGAGTTCATCATACAATAAGAAAAATTGATCTTGTTGAGAAATCGATGTCTTACTCCATAACTTTGAGGGAACCATAACCTGACAAAGGGTTCGGCCCAATTTGGACGCCCATTTAGGAGGTGCCAAACAGACCCCATCATTGATTTGAGATCTTGATAAGATGAATACCCAGTCTATTCAATGCTAGGCATAATGAGTATAAGGACCTCAAAAAAATCTCTTTTCATCATATGAACTTTAAGGTGTATGAAGTTTCATATTTAATTTTTTCAGCCGAATGATAGACACTTCATTTAACATAGGTTGATCTAGGCCAGAGACACACCTACGTCAAGATAATCCCACCTTTGAAACACTTTGATAATGCTCCCAAATAATGAATCAGAGCACACGGAGCCATTTCCTTATCTTTTTTTCTGTTAAGAAACAAAAAGGCAAACTAACTGATACTTATATCACTTAATGAAAGAGGCCAATGCAAAAAAATATGCATGTTGGGTCGTTGAAAGGTTTAGATCATTTTAATAATAATAAGTTTGATCTGTTTTACTGAGAAGGTATACGGTTCGTGTAACGATCCGACCGGTCATTTTGAGCTCTAGCGCGTCGTTTGGCAGTTTGAGGCCTTGAGTTGCTTGACTTCATGTTTTATGACTTGTACGTGTAGTCGAAATTGAATTTAGAAAAGTTCGGAGTTAGTTTGGAAAGAAAAATCTAATTTCGGAAGCGTTAAGTTGGGAGAATTCATTAAGGTTTGACTTTTAAGTAAATGACCTCGGAACCGGGATTTGAAGGTTTGAATAGGTTTGTATGATAATTTTGGACTTGGGCATATGTTCGGGTTGAGTATCGGGTGGTCCGGGAGCATTTCGGTGCTTATTGTAGAAAATTGGCATTTTTGAAAGTTTTAGAATTTTATAAGTGTGGTTTGAAGCGAATTTTGATGTTATCAATGTCCTTTGGGGTTCCGAGATTTAGAATAAGTTCGTATATTTGTGACTTGCACGCAGATTTTGGCGTCATTCCGGAATGTTATGAAATGGTTCGGACGCGTTCGTCGAAGTTTGAAAGTTTAAAGAAGGATTTCGGTTGTCGATTCATAGTTTCGATGTTGTTTGGCATGATTTGAGGCCTCGACTAAGTTCGTAATGTGTTTTGGGATGCGTTGGTATGTTTGGATGGGGTCCCAAGGGCCTCGGGGTTGAAACAGATTGAAATTAGGATTTGAATAAGTGCTGGTATTGCTGAAGACTAGTACCTTCACACCTGTGGAAGAAGTGGCCGTAGGTGCAGTCACGCAGGAGCGGAAAGGGTCATCGCATGTGCGAAATTCGTGGACGGAACCGGGGAGTGCAGGTGCGAGGAATATTTCGCACCTGCATGGTCGCAGATGGGGAGAGAAATTGCGGAAGCGGAATTGGCCAAGAAGGCCTGGGGTCGTAGGAGCGGACTTTGTCACGCAGGTGCGTGAGTGCAGAAGCGCTTGTTCTCCGAAGAAGTGGAAGCGGAGATGCGTTATTTGGGACGCAAAAGCGGAGGCTGCTAGCTTGAGCTGGAGCTGCACATGCGATGATTTTTCCGTAGGTGCGGAGCCGCAGAAGTGGCTATTTGACTGCAAATGCGGAAGTCGCTGGGCAGTGGGGATGTTTTTAATCCGAGACTTAGCCTATTTCTCTCACATTTTCTTTTGGTTGGTTGATTTTTGGACTTATTGGTATTTTTGGATTTTGACCACGAAATTAGGCATGGAATTTGAAATGAATTATATATTTTAATTCGTGGTGTTATGGTTAAAGTTTATCTTCAAAAAGTTTCGGATCCGGGCACGTGGGCCCGAAGGTTTACTTTATTGACTTTTCGAGCAAATTTGGGAATTATTACAAAATGTTAAATTGTAAGCATTGGAGTATATTTTAATTGATTTACATATCATTTGACTAGTTTCGGATCGATGGGCTTTGGTTTGAGGTGTTAGAGAGGCGCGGGAGCCGGTTATGGAACTTCAGAGCGAGGTAAGTCTCATGTCTAAATTTGTGAGGGGGAAACTACTCCTATGAGATATTTATTGTCATGCGTAACTAGTTGTGGGTGCTACGTGCCCACGAGGTGACGAGAGTCCGTAAGTAGATAAAGCATGATTATGCCCGGGTAGACTCAGGATTTATCATATAATATTTGAATTGTTTGGACTAATTTTTCTAGTTTAAATAAACTGAGATTTTAACGAAGATGGATTTAGGAACGTATAAACATGTTAGGCCGAGCTTTATCACCTTGAGTTGTTGTCAAGATATTGGATAAATGTAAAGGGGTATACTTATTATTGTCCCCTTGTACCGTACTATAAGTATGTGCCTCGTAATTCAATAATTTCCTTCCTTTCTTGTGGAGCGGACCAAACGCCTCGGCAGTATAATAGATGCATCTATGATTCGCGCTGCTCGACCCTCGGCAATGTACACGTTATTCTGGATCGCGCCGAACAACCTCGGCATAATCGTGTGTTATATCGCTGGTAGTCCGAACATTCACAAGATTATCTTTTCACTGATGCCCGGTATTTTATATGGTATTCCTTATTTATTTGATATTGTCACTTGGAATTTTTTGAGCTGTTAAAGTAGAATACAAGATTGAGAAATTCATACTTTGAAAGAAATATTTGGAAAGATTATGTAACTTACAGATTTACTCCATTACTGTTGTGTGATTCATATCTGCTTATGATTTATTATATTGCTTCTTTGGACCTCTAGTAAGTGTCGATGTAGACCTCTTGTTACTACTTCTCCGGGGTTAGGCTAGATACTTACTGGGTACGCATTGATTTACATACCCATGCTGCACTTCTGCACAAAATGTGCAGGATCTGACAGGATCATTTGGCGATCATCTTGGCGTGTAGGCGCGCCTGTTGAGGTGACTTTATGTGAGCTGCAGTACAGGCTACGCATCGCAGTCCATCGAGTCTCCTTCGTACTATTTATTTTATCCTTTCTTATTTACATTCTGGACAAATATTGTATTATTATCGTACTCCTTAGAAAAATGCTCATACACTTGTGGCACCGGGTTTTGGGGTTATACTAGTTGATGCTTACGGTTCATATATTATTATTTCTTTCCATTTCTTTTATAAACTACAAATGTTGTACATTCCCATGGATTTAGAAGTGTAAATCTCATTTCTTATTAAAATCTATGATTTTGAAAGTAATAAAATGAATAATTAAATTGATAAATCACCGTTGGCTTGCCTGACGGCGGCGTTAGGCGCCATCATGACCTATAATGGATTTTGGGTCGTGACAGCTTGGTATCAGAGCTCTAGGTTCATTTGAGTCTCACGAGTCATGAGCAAGTCTAGTAGAGTCTTGCGGATCGGTGCGGAATACGTTTGTACTTATCTTCGAGAGGTTACAGGGATGGTAGAAGCACTTCCCTTCTTGATTCCTCATCGTGCAGTTTGATTCCTTTGAGGCTTATGCCTTTATTTTCTTCCTACTCAATCATATGTGGCGTGGAGCGCTTGGTATCAATTGGGCATTGCGGAGTTGTAAATGGTACCGCAAATATGGTGCAAGATGTTTTCCATACGTGTTTGAGTGGGTTATTATCGTCATCTTGTGGAAAGGGGTTCTGTCGTTTCATGCCCTGTATAAGTATTGCGTATATTTTGAGGCTACGCACTGATTGCTATGATGTTCATGCATTGTTATAACGCAATGTTGGTGTAATGGGAGGGTTATTGTCTATGTGTCGAGGTAGTTAATCACTTGAAAGGAAGATTTCTCGGTGCATGATTTAAAAGTTCGGTTTTCAATTCCAGTGGAGGAAATGCAATCGGACTTTGGATGTTCAGGCCTTGGTTGATGAAGTGACGAGACTTGATATTTTTTAGCGTGGTGGAATTCTCATTTGTGATGTGGTGTCGTCGTTCTTGTTGGAACGCATTAAGGTTCGCAAGTGTTATGGTCTTCTTCGATTTTCCTTCTAAAATATAAATAAGACAGGATAGAGTAAATGGTATGATGGAGACAAGTCACCCTATAAGAGAAAGCCACGTAACCTTCTGTAGGCTACGATACATAGTCTGGAATGCAGCTCACCATAAGGTCTCTTCAACAGTTGCGCCTACGCGCCAAGATAACCATCAATTGAACCTGTCAGATCCTGCGTATTTAGTGCAGAAGTGTAGCATGAGTACATAAATCAATGCGTATTCAGTAAGTATCTAGTCTAACCCCGAAGAAGTAGTGACGAGGGATCGATATCAACACTTACTAGAGGTCTAATAAAGCAATATGATAAATCATAAGTAGATATGAAGCACAAAAATAATAATGGGGTAAAGCCGTAAGTTACATAACCTTCCAAAAAGTTTCTTTTAAAGATATAGATTTCTTGGCCTCGTCTTCTATCTCAACAGCTCAGATGTATCAAGTGCCAGTATCGAACGGATAAGAAAATACCATATACATTGCCAGGCATCAGTGGGAGGACAATCTCGTGAATATTGGGTCTGCTAGCGATATAACGCACGATTATGCCGAGGTCGTTCGGCCTGATCCAGAATAATGTGTACACTGTCGAGGGTCGAGCGACATGAACAAAAAGATGCATCTATTATACTGCCAAGGGGTTTGGCCCGCTCCACAAGAAGGGAAGAAAATTATTGAATTACGAGACACGTGCTTACAATACAGTACATGAGCACAATAATAAATATACCCTTTTGCATTTATCAAATATCTTGGCAACAACTCAAGGTGATAAAGCTTGGCCTAATATATTTATATGTTTCTAAATCAATTTCATTTAAAATTTTTAATTAATTAAACTAGCAAAATGAGTTCAAACAATTCAAATATTACATGATAAAATCCTAAGTCTACCTGGACATAAACATGCTTTAGCTACGTACGGAATCTCGTCACCTTGTGCGTACATAGCACCCACAGCTAGATGCACATAACAATAAATATCCCTAGGGGATAGTTTCCCCCTCACAAGGTTAGACAGGAAACTTACCTCGTTTCGAAGTTCCATAACTGGCTCCAATGCCTCTCTAACTCTCAAACCAAATGCCCATCGATCCGAAACTAGTCAAATAAGGTGCAAATTAATCAAAGTATACTCCAATGCGAATAATTTATCAATTTATGATAATTTCCAACTCCGCTCGAAAAGTCAACAAAATTAACCATCGGGCCCACGTGCCTGGATTCTGAAAATTTTCAAAGATAAATATTACCCATAGCAACACGAACTCAAATATATAATTTATTCCCAATTTTATTTTCAATTTCATGGTCAAAATCTAAAAATACTAAATTCTAGGTTTTCTCTTAAAATCCCACAATTTCCATAATTTGTTTCATGTTAAATCCTTATGAAATTCATGTATTTAGCTTACAAAAAGTGGGAAATCACTTACCTTGTTGCTTAATGAAAATCTCCTCAAAATAACTCTCCAAATTCAGCCACCCAAGTGAAAATGAGAGAAAAGTGAGCCAACTCCTAATTTAAAAAGGGACACTGTTCGATCTCGCGAACGCGGTGCTTTACCAGGCAAACCGTTGCGAACACAGTGCACCTTTCGCGAGCGCGAAGGCTAAAATCTCCCAGGCCCAATTTTTTCTTTCGTGAACGCGATGCCCCAATCGCAAACGTGTTGCTTTGCTCCTCGAACCTTCGCAAATGCGTGCCCTCAGTCGTGAACGAGAAGCAAAAACACTATAACAAACAGGGACTTTAGTGGCAATTATTTAGCCGCAAAAACTTAATTGCCGCCAATTTATTCACTCAAGACAAATATTAGCGGCAAATGGATATTAACCAATAAATATTATAATTTTAGTGGCCATTCAAGAAACTAGATGGTAAAAGTATTATTTTTACTTTTGATATTCCCTCCGGTTTCTAATTTTTCCTCTAAATTCTCTCCCGCATAAATATCATACCCTTTCATACCATTCCGATAAAAAAGAATTCATAGGGCAAAATCTCTAAATTTCCATCGGCAACCAAATTGCCAGCCACTATCAGAATTGTTGGTATGTATCTCTATTTATCTTTAGGTTTTTAATTGGGTAGGTCTAATGGTTGAAGAAAATTTCTAATTGTCGGGCGTAGGGTTTCGATTGCCGAAGCTTTAATTCCTTTGAACGAGTATTTTCTTAGTATCTTCTATTGTTGGTTTATATAATTTTCTAGCTTCAAGAATCTAAAAAACTATTTTTCCAATAATCAAATCATACCACTTACTGACTGCTGCAACGTAATTGATTTTATAGCATAGTTTTCTATATTGGATTATAAATTTAGTGATTTAATTTCACTGTTTCTATATCCTAGATCTCTAGTTGTTGAGATTTATTAGAAAAGCTAGTGCGATAGAAAAGCTGCTGTGGAGTATATTTCTACACCTTTACTCCTCTAGCTCAGACTAATTTGTTCATTAGTATTTTTTTTATTTTTTTGAATGGATTCCAAGTAACTTGTGATGCAGATACTATACAACTCATATTTGGATTGGAACACCACCACCGGAGTGTAAAAAGTGTGGCAACGATCAGGTTTGCTCATTTCTCAACTATCTCTTTGTCCTTCTTTCCCCCTTTTCTTTTTCTGGATAAATATTAAAGGTTATATATTTATCTTAATTCTACAGTTGTGTGTTTTGATAGCTCGAAATGGAAATTAAAATTTGAAATGTTTATGTATAGGTGTAATTTCATAAACGTTACTTAAGATACTATTGATTTGTGAGGAAATTATTTAGCAGGATACATTTATTTATAAGGATTAAGGAAAAGAAGACATGGATAGGTAAACAAGAGCAAACCAACCTAAGTAGGACACAAATAGTTCTAAGCCTCTCTTTGTTGATAAGCTGTACAACTCCATTGTATGATTTCATGATGTTTTAAATGTGATTCTTGCTTAATTTGACTTGTAATCATAAAGGATCTCCTAATTGGACAACAAATTTGAGCACTTAAATAACTTCATGACTAGTAATTTTACTTTGAGTCAGCCTCTTAATTTTGTGAGAAATGCTTAATATAGCACTTAGAATTGCATGGCATTTGATTTCTATCTTTTGATCGGTGGTACTCTATGTGTTGCCTCATTTAGAATCCTAAGTTTCAGCCGAAATGTCAAGCACTTATCAATATATGAAATGCAATAAGGTTTGTCCCCGTGTCCATAAGCAGGGGCGGAGCTAGAGAGCGAGTTACGGGTTCAACCGAACCCAGTAGCTTTGGTTCAAACCATGTATTTGTTTAATGAAATTTATTAAACATGTATAGATTATTAAATTTAGAACCCAGTAACTTAAAAATGATTAGAATCTCGAACCCATAAGCTTCAAATTCTGGCCTCGCCTCTAACCATAAGAGGCAGCAATGTATTTATGAGAGACAGTACGCTGAGATGAGTGCAAGTTTTGGGTTGTTAGGAGAGGACATAATATCTTTTGGAAATCTAAGTGAGCTTGCACCGCAACGAGCTGTTTTTGAATGTGAAATTGTGGAATCTGGTGATCTTTACAGCCAACGTGCTGATAGTATAATGGGTTTGGGCCAAGGTGATCTTAGTATAGTTGATCAACTTCTTGAAAAACGTGTAATTAGTGATTCTTTCTCCTTGTGCTACAGAGGGATGGATTTTGGTGGCAAGGCAATGGTTCTTAGTGAAATAAAACCAGTGCTCACATGGCCTTTACCAAATTCGATTTTGCTCACAGGTATGCATTGGAAATAATTGTTTAGAGACACAATGATGTTAGGTCTCCTCCTAGCAAATACACTTGATAAATCTTATGTATTTACTTTAGTCTCGGATGGCAACAGCCCGTACTACAATATTGACCTGAAGGAGATACATGTCGCTAGGAAGTCGTTGAACCTAAATCCGTGGGTTTTTGGTGGAAAACATGGGACTATACTTGATAGTGGTACCACCTATGCTTACCTTCCAGAAGCAGCATTTGCAGCTTTTAAGAATGCTGTAAGATATAGTTTATCTACATATTTGCCAATGTTTCTGTCATTTTGTTTGATTCGTTCTGCCTGAGAAGTACCTAATGGAGAATAGCACGCTATTGATGAGCAGAATGTCCAGAAAAAGTAGATGCGAAAAGATATTCATTTGAATTTTTTATATGTAACTCAGTCTTTTAAATTTTTCTTGCCATTCAAAGTTCTATTTACACCACTGATTGGTGAAGCAAACCATCATGTCCTAGTGTGACACGGATCATTCTATAGTTGGAGATTCCTGTACATGAGAGGGACTGAAACTAAAACCTCTTGGTCAATAATAGTTTGAGAGCTAACGCTTTGATAACTACAACATGTTTTTGAAGAAAAATAAGAATCCAGGTATCATGTGAGCATATAACTCCACCGCCTAGCTTATTCCTGTTATGAGTTGGAGGCTATGTACTTTATAAAAAGAAAAGGAGGCTATGTATTATGGCCTCTATCCCTTCTTTTGCTGTTAATTTCTCTGCTATTAAAGGACCTAATTAAGATTGATTAACCACTTATTATAGTTTTTTTTTTTCTTGTTTTAAAGTTCTGAATTTGGTAATACACCACAAAACATTTTCTTCTAATGATATTAGCAGGTAGTAATTTTCGACATCTACAGAGTTCCTTACAAGTTTCTGCATATCTTTGATGTTATATCTTTGATGTTATCTTTCATTGCTTTTGCTGCGTTACATTTAGTGAAGGAAAAGTGGAGTCACTGGTTGTGAATTTATACAGTATGTTACTTGGCTATTAACTTTAGATAAACTAAGTCTTTTTCTTTGTGGGATGAACCTGTTCAACTTTTCTTTTCGGGTAATGAAAGAGCTTCATTCTCTTAAACAGATCGAAGGGCCAAATTATAGTTTTAAAAATATCTGCTTTTCTGGTGCTGGAAGGTATTTATAAGAAGAGTTCCAAAATTAATTTGACGTCTATGATTTTCTTGTTTAGATTTTTTTTCCTATTGTTGGTGTTACCAATATTATTTAATATCTTATATATTCCAGAGACATATCACAACTCTTAAAGAACTTTCCGCATGTCGACATGGTATTTAGCGATTGAAAGAAATTTACTCTCTCCTGAAAACTACTTGTTTGGGGTAGGCATTTATTCTATTTTAGTATTTTCTTAACTATCTTGACAACACTTTTTGGCGTCACATATACTGGCTTCTTTTTCTTTTACGATTTAGTATTGATTAATTTCCCCCTTCTCCATTGTAACTTGTATGCTATAAAGCACTTCAAAGTACGTGGTGCTTATTGCCTATGAATTTTCCTGAATAGAAAGAATCCAATTAGTCTTCTTGGAGATATTTCTAACAACTTTACAAAGTTCATCGTCCTAGCTCTTCGGTTCTGTGACATGTGCTTTTAATTGCAACAGGAATCGTTGTTCGCTACACTCTTGTTACTTGCGATCGTGAAAATAAAAGAATTGATTTTTGGAAAACTAATTGTTCTGAGTTATGGGATAGACTCAATTTATCCCCTCCATCTCCATCTCCACCTTCACCATCGTTCTCAAGCTAGGATAACAGCTGAAAAAGCAGAAACTTGATCAAAACGACCGACTTGCTGCTCGCATTGAGTCCAAGGAGGGGGATGCTTTGAGGGCGTCTATTAGGAAGTATAACTTCCGTCTGGACTTAGAGGAGACTCCAGGTGCTGTAGCATTGAAGAACTATATGAATACTGAATACTTTGGAGAGATTTCTATAGGCACTCCAGCTCAAACGTTCACCATACGCTTTGACACTGATGGCTCGAATTTTTGGATGCCTTCGTCGAAGTGCATTTCTGTAAGATTCTATACATATTCTATACATGCTTATGGTACAAAGCACAGCAGTGAAAGCTAACAGAGGTCATGCATCCATCTTGCGTCATCTAATTTGATGATTGTCTATCTTGGTGCAGGCTATATGTGTCTCTCATTCCCAGTACGACTCAAGCCGATCAAGTACTTATATGGCAAATGGTATGTTATGTGTCCGTTTCTGTATTTTGATGCAAATTGTTTCTCACTGTCATTTGCTTGCTTATTGCTGCATGAAACATATGCTTAGCCTATTATTGCACAAGTGATCGCTACCTTGGATAGAGGATCCCCTCCACCTTTCTTATTGTCCTTATGTGTTTCTCACGGTGCATCAAAGAATTCTCTTGGAGAAGTTAAATGATGAGTGCATGTGGTTGACTGTTGATTTTTGGTGTCTAGTGGTAATTTTAACCTCTGGTGCCTTCTGTATGGCCGGTCAGTATTACTTCATCTCTATTAACAAGGTTTTATATCCATGTTTTAGCAGGTTCTTGACATCAGAAATTTTCCATATTTTATTATTGCATTTGTCTTCTATCGCATTTGCATCGGACGTTCATCTGTTGCTCAAAGAAAATTGATTTGATACAGCCTATAGCAGTTGACTTGGTTTACAATATGTGTGGTTTCTCTCCTACCTTAATGAACAACATTAAGATCCTATTGAATGTTTCCACAACACCAAGATCATACTTTGCGTTATAATTTAATGTGATTTAGTTCGTGAAATTTTTTGATTTACCATACAAGGGAGTCTGTTGTAATTCAGTGTAATAGTGGAGCTCTATCAGGATTCTTCAGATATTACAAATTACTGATGAGCGATGATGTAATAAAGTTTTCCTTCTAAAGTCAAATTTGAGGGACTTTTAGAGGCTAATCAACTAGATATTCACTTTAATTGATACTTGAAGTAGATCCAGACAGAATTCAATTTACGATTTGATCTAGGTTAAAAGTCAGCTAGGTGTCAAATGAACTACAGATCTCTATTCATGTTTTCTGTTGCATCAAGAAATAACTAATTAAGTGCATGAACTATGAGATAAGGATTAAGAATAACAACTTGGTTGCTGTATAGTAATTGAATTAATCCAGTTATAGCTGCTCAACTTGCTCTCTTCAGTTATAGCTGTTTGTCGAGGCTAATGCACATAATTTTCTGTCACCTATTTGGGAGATTCATTAATAGCATGTAAGCATAATCTAGTATCCATTTCTAAGGAAAAGAATTGGGCGACTATAATATTTGCTTCTTTTTACTTCTCCAAGCTAATACTCTCGTAAATTTTTTTGTTTCTTCTCTAGCATAACAAAGAAAGAAACTCTCTTTTAATTGTTTGAATATCCAGTTTGTTCGCCTATTAATCTATCAAGTTGTTTCTGCGTATAGATGTTAGATGAGGGAGTTGGCTGACAAAGAATCTGACAATGATGGAATCTTCGAGATGTTTTTTCACATTATTTTATCTTTTGACAGCGTTATTTTATAATTTCAGGTCATACAGTCTGATGTTCGATAATTTAGCGGGTGGAAGATTTCGAAATGACGAAAAGTTGCAAAAATCATTTGAAGACCATCATTCGTTTGGGCTACTTATGTAATGATATTAGCTATTTAGTTCAAACAATATAAGTTTATTTTAAGTTACAGTGACATTAATATTTTTGATTAGTTCTTTCTTATCTTTATTAAGATTTAATGAGATATATTATACTTTTTTTGAATTAATATTAATATATTTTATTATTTGGGTCATATTCTGGACGAATGTAGTAACTGTTATTAATGGTGGCTAAATTATTGTTATTATCACTTGTGAATTTTAACGCTAATTTAGTTGGATATACCAGCTATAAAAATGGATGATGAAAGGGAAAATTAAGATGTTTTTACAAGGAATATTGCAGTTGTTATAATAGCTACTATTGCCATTAAAGATATTAATTTTTAGCGGCAATTTAGTTAGGCGTATTAGCCATTAAAACGGACGCTACAAGCGCGAACTAAGATGTTTTCAAAAGGGATACTATGGTCGTTTTAATTGCCACAAAATAATTATCGTTATGATACGAACTTTTAGCGGCAATTATTTTAAATTTAGCGGCTACAAACATGGATGCTAAAGGAGTATAATTAGTCGTTTTGGATTAGATTTAGTAGCCACTATAATTACCACAAACAATTGCCGTTAAAGATAATAATTTTTAGCGGCAATAAATCATACCTTTTACCAGCTTTATTGAAAAAGGCCGCCAAAGACTTTGCCTACCCTGGCTTCAACAGCAAAACACCAATGGCCGGTAAAAGATATAGCGGCTATTGTTATTGTCGATAAAGCTATTTTGTATTGCTGCTAAAGCCTCTTTTTGTTGTAGTGAAATATCTAACAGCCAAAAATCTCTCTTCGCGAACGCGATGGCACTTACGCGTTCGCGATGAACAACACCAGAACCAGCAACAGTAGTAGCAAAACATGTAGAAATAATCTGAAACCACCCCGAAACTCAACCGAGGCCCCTGGGACCCCGGTCCAATTTACACAAACCAGTCACAAAGCATAACACGAACCTGTTCGATGCCTCGAATCACACCAAATAACATCAAAATTACGAATCGACGATCGAAACCTTTCTTTAAACTTCCAAACATTCAAACTTCGACAAACGCGTCCGATTCATTCTTGGACATTTCGGAATGACGCCAAACATTACGAATAAGTCACAAATCACGATACGAACCTATTCCAAGGTTCGAAACCTCAAATGGACATTGATAACACTAAAGTGCACTTCAAATCAAATTTAAGAAATTCTAACACCTTCAAGATACCAACTTTCCATATTAAGCGTCGAAATGCTTCCAGACCACCCGATACTCAACCCGAACCTATTGGAACCTTCAAATCCCGATTTTCGAGATTGTTTACTCAAAAGTCAAACCTTAGTCCATTCTTCCAAGTTTAAGTTCCGAAATTAGAATTTTTCCTTCTGAATCAACTCTGAACTTCCCAAATCCAATTTCGACCACACGTACAAGTCATAATACATGAAGTGAAGCTACTCAAGGCCTCAAACCGCCGAACGACACGCTAGAGCTCAAAACGACCGGTCGGGTTGTTACATTCTCCCCCACTTAAACATACGTTCGTCCTCGAACGTGCCAAGAACTGTTCCGGAGTTATCCAAAATCACTGTTTAACACCTCGTGCACCTACCCGTGCCACCACAACCGAGTTGAGCACATTAGCTCGAGCCAGATTGAAGATCCTCCCTTTTATTTAGTCAATAAGCCTTAGAACCAAATTTCAACCTTCGAATTTCTCTACAAGACCTGATTCTAACATTCGAACACCGTATCAATCACTACACACTGTACCAAAACATGATCATGCACCTATGCTGAAATAACACCATGCACTACATAAGTCGGTTACCCATAATAACATCCTCCGACCATAATAGCTGGAATTTCACGAATCTGATGCCCGTAATACACCTCATAACACATATGAGCTATGTTCCAACTCTGGCAATACTTCCATGAAGATATGTGTAGAAACTCATAACCACCTGCTGAATCAACAAATCATGGAGTCTCTCCTCCTAACAAGGACCATTACCTCATTCTGAACTGAATAACAATATTTGCTCTTTAATATACCTTATATAAATCTGATTGCACTGATTTCAGGTCCAATAATCTCGTCTCACCCAGTACAAGCTGCTCACGCAATAAGCCACCTCAAACACTAACCAAGATCTCATATGACGCCATAAATGCACCGACAAGCCATAACTTGAATATGACGCATAAGGAGGAAGAACTCTGGAAAAGAACTACCCAGTCCGCGTAACGAATAAAATGGTCGAATAGATGCTATGAACCCTTCTCAGAGAATGAGAAACAAAATACATAAGAATAGATATAGGAAACCGTACTCAACATCTCAATGTTGCGGCATGCAACCCGATCCACACATGATACTGTTGCGGCGTGCAACCCAATCCAAACATGATACTGTTGTAGCATGCAACCCGATCCAAACAACATACCCGTGGCAGCGTGCTACCCGATCCACACATAAAAATAAATAAGGAAGTACTATTCAAGCCAAAATGCTTATACCTACGAAATACCCGGATATCGACCATAAGCATGCCAAGTGCAAAAATACAGCCCTAGGGAGATGGATAGCGCCATACGCTACAGAACCCAAGAACAACTAAGGTGTGATAAATGACATGCATCTCGAGAGCCATCCTGCTCACATAATACCACAAGCTACACGGAATCACAACATATGTGCGAATAATCAAGCTGTCTCACAACCCGCATAGCACAATAGAGTTTTTACATGGAACAACTGACGACGGGAATAACATCCAATGCCCGAAAGCTCCACTATAGGCAATGTTATGCTGAATAAACACATCCGACCTGATGTACAACACACATTCACATTAGACCCACCAACGGACCTCAAGTCGATTCTGATCATACCATACTGGGCTAATAACCTTTCAAGGGTCCATAATAACCCTATCCATGACACATAAGAACAGCCGCCAAACCCGGAACAAACTCACACAGTTTACAACCCAAGGAGTAGAGCGCCTTTCAGGCATAAACTCTCAAATTACTGATAGTACCAAAAATCTCCATTCTTGGTTTCAATCTTTAACAATCAAGTGACTAACATGTCACACTTATACAAATTTCCCTGTGGGGTACGCTCCCACGACTTTCCGCACTAGGTAGAAAAGTCTTCACATCCATACTACCAACCATATTAATTCTATAAAGCAAATCAAGAATCCGCAAATCAATACATAAAGCCTCTTACATAGAACACCGTTCTCAGGTGATACTAAAGAAAATGCCAGCTTACTCTGAACATCTGAATTCTCCCCTGCTCATCCGAGCTCGTGACCTTCTAGTCAGCACCGAATCGCAACCTTGATTCTCCACTTTCAATTCCCATGCCGCTCATTGTACCTATCATGCCGCTATGCGAGTGTATGAGAATTCATCATAACCCTTGAATTACTCGTGGAATAAGCACTTCATTGGCTAGAACCTTTCACTCAACTCATTTCAGAGGAACCATTACAACACGCAGCTGAATTCCCATAACCGTAGAAAACACAAACCTCAGGTCGTGGTCTAAACCACCATAACTCTTTCGGGATCCATCTACACATAACATGCCATTATAATCAGATACCTCCAACTCAATCAAATTACAGTGGCTGTCAAGCCCGCACGTACATCCACGAATTTCCTGTATAGCTTAGCATACTGAAGGAGCTGATCGTTGCCACAATCACGCGGATTCAAACCATTACTAACCGCCAACTTCTTCCAATTTACTCTTGACTTGCCTTAGAAATAATAATAGCTCAGTTCAAAAATATAATGAACTTGATCGACACTCATTCCGAGTGACTCGAATCACGAGACTATATCGTCTCAATACCCATGAACCATCTCATACCCTCCTTATGCGCACAATAACATCTCTAACCGGTACACCCGTTCTGAAAGATCTTCTACGAATCCGAAGCAGTTTCTACCATTTCTCCAATATTGCCCCGCAGATCCGATGATAATATAGAAATTTTCCCAAGTATTTCTCATACTCTACTACAAAATCCTGGTCCTCAGTTACTTAATGGACCCCAAAAATCCTTTGACGTCGTACCTTAAATTCTTGAACCCACTAGGATCGTTGTTGGGAGTCACCCACTCTGACCTAGTCTTGAATATAACTAAACTCCAACGCTCTGCTAGCACATGAACACCCTCTCAAAGAAGCAACCAGATGAATTCTTTTCCCTGTACATCACATCCATAAGAAGCATAAACTCTGCCTCTTCCCATAACTTGCACGTGAATCGATAAGGAAAATTATAGCACACATTCATCAAGTTCTTTACTCGAATTACCTCTGATGTTTTCTTTTCTTGGTCATAATTGATCCACCAATGCACCGATAACCAGAAACCGCACCACGCGCTCTAGTGGTAGACAGTGGGCTCCCCCACTTAGCTTTAAGCTACAATTACATAAATCTAGAACCCGCAAAGATTTCTCCTTCTCAATTACCATGATCTCGCACCTTTACCCCCACCAAATTTCTCGAAATCTTTTGCTAAACGTTTCATGAACATTCCGAATCATCAGCCACAATCACCTATTCGACCTCTTACGGGGTAGCAAGTAGAATTCTTCATAGAAGCTTCATCAAACTCACGCATCTGTTGACCTGCTCACAAGAGATAGTCCACCTGTGGAATTTCCATACCGACATCTTCCAACAACGTTGCACTGGGCATAACTACCACAAAATCAGTAAACCCTCCGAAGCTCATACTCGTCCGCCAGCTATAAAAGTCGGTTCATTCCTCATAGACATCAACTGAAAGTCTGACAATACATTCCAAACTCGAAGTCACGTCACATCCTATAACGATAATCAAGCTTTTACACCCCTTGTCATTCCAAGCAAACTCCTTTCTGTCATATCAATCATATCTCAGTGCAGTAGCCACCTTCCCAAATGGCATTTATGGACTTGGTCATTGTCCACCATGATTCCCAAATTGCTCTAAACTTTTCTCAAGGCATGTGGCTGTCCTACCACAGAATCTATGCTACTCTGCCACTCCCACTTCGGTTACACCATCTCCTTTAAGCAACTTCTCGACCTCTACTTTTTGCTACCCAATTGCTGCCTCAAATCAAAATTCATCTCTATAGCACCTGAACTAATAAATTGCTACCAACTCTAAGCTTCCTCGAGGATCATCTTTCTCGAGCCATCAGCATTAAAAACACCAATTCGATTCCGAAACCGCTACACACCGCCATCTCTGACAACCGCTTCTTAGGCACTATTTTACAACACTCCGCCCCGAAGGAAAATCAAAGAAGACCATAACACCGGCGAACCTTAATACGTTCAAACAAGGACGATGACACCACATCACAAATGAGAATTCCACCACGCTCGAAAATATCAAGTCTCGTTACTCCATCAACCAAAGCATGAACATCCATAGTTCGATTGCCTTTCCTCTGCTGGAATTAAATGCCGAACCTCAAAACCATGCACTGAGAAATCCTCCTTTCGAGTCATTCACTGACTCGACACATAAACAAGCACCTTACCATTACACCAACACTGTGCGAAAATAACACTTGAACATCATAATAATCTGTGCATAGCCCTGAAACCAAAGGAAATACAGGTACTAGGCTGAAACGATAGAACACCTTTCCGCAAAGCGAAGATAATAGCCTACCCGAATATGCGGAGAAACATCCTACACCATGACTGCAGTACCACAACAACTCCTCGATGCCCAGTGGGTAACAATCTCTCCACGTCGCAAAAGATTGAGTAGGAAGGAAATGAAAGCATAAGCTTCAATGAAATCAAATCGCACGAAGAGGAATCAAGAAGGGAAGTGCTCCTAACAGCTCTATAGCCTCTCGAAGATAAATACAGACGTCTCTGTACCGATCCGCAAAACTCTACTAGACTTGCTCATGACTCGTGACACCCAAGTGAACCTAGAGCTCTGATACCAAGCCGTCACGACCCAAAAGTCACTATAGGCCATGATGGCGCCCAACATCGTCGTGAGGCAAGCCAACGGTGAACTACCAACTTCATTATGAACATTATTATTTTTGAAATCGTGAATTTTATTAGATAAAGAAATCAACGCATTAAAATCATGAAAACTCACAAATTTTAACAAAATAGATAATAAAAGTGTGTAAATGCTAAGAAAAATCACAAACAACTTCTAGAACATCCCAAAACTCGGTGTCACAAGTGCATGAGCATTTACTAAGGAGTACAATAATAATACAATATTTGTTTGGAATGTAAATAAGACAGGATAGAGTAAATGGTACGATGGAGACTCTGTGGCTGCGATACGTAGCCTGGAATGCAGCTCACCATAAGGTCTCCTCAACAGTTGTGCATACGCGCCAAGATAACCATCAATTGAACCTGTCACATCCTACACATTTAGTGCAAAAGTGTAGCATGAGTACGTAAATCAATGTGTACCCAGTAAGTATCTAGCCTAAGCCCGGAGAAGTAGTGACGAGGAGTTGACATCGACACTTACTAGAGGTCCAATATAGCAATATGATAAATCATAAGCAGATATGAAGCACAACAATAATAATGAGGTAAAACCATAAGTTACATAACCTTCCAAAAAGTTTCTTTTAAAGATATAGATTTCTCAGTCTCGTATTCCATCTCAACAGCTCAGATGTATCAAGTGTTAGTATCGAACGGATAAGGAAATACCATATACATTGAAGGGCATTAGTGGGAGGACAATCTCGTGAATATTCGGTCTGCTAGCGATATAACGCATGATTATGCCGAAGTCGTTCAGCCAGATCTAGAATAATATGTACACTGCCGAGGGTCGAGCGACATGAACCATAGATGCATCTATTATACTGCCGAGGCATTCGGCCCGCTCCACAAGAAGGGAAGAAAATTATCGGATTACGAGACACGTGCTTACAATACAGTACATGGGCACAACAATAAATATACCCCTTTACATTTATCAAATATCTTGGCAACAACTCAAGGTGTTAAAGCTCGACCTAATATATTTATATGTTTATAAATCAATTTCAGTAAAAAATTTTAATTAATTAAGATAGCAAAATGAGTCCATCTTTGACAATTGCTTCTTAGGCACTATTTCACAACACCCGACCCCAAAGGCAAATCAAAAAGACCATAACACCGACGAACCTTAATACGTTCAAACAAGGACGATGACACCACGTCACAAATGAGAATTCCACCACGCTCGAAAATGTCAAGTTCGGTACTCCATCAACCAAAGCCTGAACATTCATAGTCCGATTGCCTTTCCTCTGTAATCTCTCACTAAGTTGCTCGGACACAGGTGCAGGATCTGACACGAGCGCGGATCTAAAGGTTGGATCCTTTGAGATGTAAATTCTAAGATTCGGAGATACGGATCATAATACAGATATGGGTTCGGGGATCCGGCTAAAAATAATTCAATAAAATAAAAACATAAAAATATTTCTAAATTATTTGAAATTTTGTGAAATACTTACGTATAGTTATGAAGTGTGAATTTTTTTTTTATTCTCAATTTGTAGATAAGTAAAGGATTGATTTTCTAGATAAAGTATGCTATTTTCTTCAAGTTTACCCTAGTTTAGGTTCTAATTGGGAATCAAATTGTATCTTGTCTCGAATTTTTCCATCTGTCGTGGTCAAAGTACTCAAAATTATTTGACCAAATCCGATACGAATTCTATACCTATACCTATACTAGTGCTGTATCGATACAGGTGTGATTCCTAAACTGCCGTGTCGGAGCAACTTAGATCTCTCGTGATGTTACATAACCTAATTTTTTATTTGTGTGCACGTCCTCTTTACGAACACTGAAACCAATTCTTTGTGCATACTCGTTATAAAATTTAATTGCTTCTTCATCGCTTTCAAACTCAAGATCAATTTTAGGCTCAAGCACTACAAACTCTTGAGGCTTATTTTGAACTTCTTCAGAAGTAGTATCACACATGCTTATCCCGAAGTAGTTATTACACTTCAAAAGAAAATAAATACATTATCACTACAGACTAATTAAAACGGTAGACGATACAAAAATATAAAGGAACAAAGAAATTGAGCATTTTTATATTGAAGGGAATTGTATATCGTAAAAGCAATAATTTTTATTAGAGATCATACTAGTTGGACTTACAATGCTATTTAGGTATTTTTGTTATTATTGAATTAAAAGAAAAAGAAAAGGCAGTCCATGCTATAACATCACGAATTGATGCAGGATTCGGGGAGGGCCGCACCCCAATGTAGGTAGCGTACCCTAATGCAAGCATCAGCGGCTGACTTCACGACTTAAACCTGTGACCTTAGGTCACATAGAAATAACTTTAACTTTACTCCATGACTCCCTTCAAATGATTAAATTAAAAAGTATCAAAAAGAGAAAATTTGAGAAGTCAGCCGGTGGTAATAGAAAGAAAAGAATTTCATCATCGTTAAGTTTTGAACTTACAAAATCAAACTCAAAAAGGAAAAAAATAATACAAATAGACTTGTTCACATGATCGATCACATATATACAAATAAAAAATAATCTAACATTCTTGCTTTGCCGCGTTTTGGGTGAGGACATGGAATATAGAAGCAGTAAAAGAGTTCAATGTATCGCTCAAAGATACAGTAATTATCAAATAGAATAAAAATAAACAATTAGTACATTAATAAAAGAAGAAGAGATTGAGGCGTTTACTTCCAGAGTTTCACTGCACCACTATTGGAGTTGACAAGAATATCAAACATCTTTTGCTTTCTTAGGAAAAAGAATAAATATATACCATTTATCGTCACGTGATGGTTTTTAGAATATATGGTCGAGTAGTAAAAAAGATATGAATACTTATCTCTAATGATACATATGACTATTGCAGATCATAAAATCGGTTTTGGCAGGTTACAGTGATTTTGCCCAAGCCATTACCTGGCATGTATTCTTTTTGGCTCTTTTGTGATGTCAGGCTCTATTTTCAAGAATTATAGCTATAAGGTGCCTGGATAAAGGTTGAAATCTACCAATTGCAGCCAAAATTTAACTATGGTTAATAGTTTTTGACTTTTTCTACCTTATTAGCTATGGTTAATATTCTTTTGACTTTTCGAATATTACTGGAAATTTAGTAGCTGGGGCTAATTACAGAACTCTTAGTTATTTTAGTTAAGACATGAGAGGTATAATTTCAAGAACTTTTGAACTTTGCAAGTTTTGTGCTTCTGATTGGAAGTCATGATTTAATGATTTCAGGTAACATGAGCCTTAATTAATCTGGTCCTTTTACTAGTTTCTTTCCCTTCAACTATGAAGAGTAGAATTTCATGAGAGACAAGTGTGACATCTACCCTCTTTTTTGGTTAGGTCTAAACTGGAGACGGATGTGACGCTATAACAACGAGTTCAATTGAATCCATAACTTTCGACATAAAGCATAGGTTTATATGTAAAAGTTGCTGAAATTCCAATAAATAATAAGTATGAACCAATAACTTTAAGAATAATAGATTAAATATTAAAGACCATAAAGGTTAAACCCATAGTGTTTCAATCTCAGGTCCGCCTATGCTTTCACTGTATATTTCCATTAAATATGGATGGGTGGAAATTCAGACAGACCAGCCGAATAGGAAAATGCTGTGTCAAAACCAAAATGGTTATAGACAAGGTGGATTTGAAGGGCTGTTGAGTATCATATTGAGAAAAGAGAGAAATGTATGATGCAACGTCTGCAATGTACCTCCATAATAGGGTGGGGGATGATATTGCTATTCGTGCAAAAGGGAGCTCTAAGAGTTAGCTAGTGGACCGAGTTAGCTTTCTCAGTTTCTATTTGTACTTCAATTTCCAATCGAATCTGGCTCTACACGACTTAGTTTGTTGCCTCATCTCTTACATGAGTCAACTTTTGCATCAGTTTGTACAGAAACTACTGTTTTCGACGCAACGTAGCTCCATACTAGTGTATAGCCATATTGCTCGCCTTTGCTGTTTGCGTCATTCGCCCTATAAAACATTCAAAACTCCCGAAACTCCATTGGTTGGAGTTTTTGTATATTGTTGAGTGAAATGAACAAGAGAATGTGTCGGCCAGAAAATATGCATGACAAACAGGCAAAGTACGCTTTGATATCTTTTGTAATGACATTAGTATCTGCTCTCACCTCAGCTATTTTACATGGTACACAAGCTACGTTTTACCATAGTAGAAAGGGATCACCTAACTTGAATGCTCTATTACATTCTCCCCAGCTTCTTCATTCTAGCTTTATCGACCGTTGGACCAAACCTAGGGAGTAAGAGTTCACCTTCATCATATTAGGGAGAAAACTGTGTTGCCTCTTTCTTTTTCTTGATAAAGGCCAAACGTATACTGCTTCCGCTCATTAAATTTATTTGGTGAAAGTGTCATGTCAAAGAACATGGACTTTCTTGCTTATATAATAGATTAACCGAGGTATTGATTTGTCAATCTCAGTGGATGACTTAAAATGTTGAAGCTCACATCTGATCTTGGTTTACATGCAGTGTACTCGGGAGGAACTGCCAAAGAAGTTCGAAGCTTTTCTACACACAACTGCTTATGTAATGTCGTTGTTTCTGAACAATGTAGCTGCTGGGGCCTGGGATAATTAATATCACTAGTTCATCTATGTTGAGAGGGAACCTGTTGAAATAAGGTTTTATCAGTTGGTGTTTAAAAGCAATTCCAAGTTTGAAGAACACGATGTGATGATGCCAAGTGCCCTCATTTACACACAATCCATGGTGCATGCTGCTGTTAGCATACGAACATCATATACTACACTCAATTGTCAGCATCCTGATGCCAAACTTTCTACTGCTAGAATGTGGCATCGACATAGATTCCCAACTTATCAACTTCTCAATCATTAACCCAATACTGAAAAGATGGACAAATCGGTCTTGTGGAGTTTAAGAATTTCATTTACTACCCAGAGTTTCCCCTGATTTAAGTTGTATCCGCTGTAACAGTTGAATGTAACAGCAGCCATTTGAACGTTGCAGCAGACACTGGAAAATAACAGATCAGGCCACGGTCAACAGAAAAGCCAAACTGCTTGCAAATGTATCGGTATTAACATACATCCCTTGATTGTGAGCTTAACAATGTATAGCAAGGGAGGTAATATTTCAGCTAGCAGTAACTAACAATTTGAATTCGCAACGAAGCTGGAAGTTATCTCTCACAAGAATTTAATCGAGAGCAAGTAAGATAGTTCAATGAGATGCCAATACATTCAGTGAAAACTAAATCAAAATAATAATGTGAATACCCAAATGAACTAGCAGAATTCAAGCTTCATTATGCATGGACAGGACATTGCATGGGCACGCACGCCATTACAGCATCAACAAAATCATTCAGAAGAATACAAAGCACAAAACCTTAACATGTAAGATGCTACAGAAGTGGTATCGAGCGATCTATACAATGGATACCCCCAAACTTCCCAATCTCACCCAAACTAAGTCTTACAAGCACCATAAAACATTGGGTAAACAGATATACTAAGACAATCAGTCTAATCACATTGGGCTTTACCTGAACTGGAATTAGGAGCATCGTCTTTCTCATCCGCAGCAGACTCAACCTGTTTATACGCCTTTGAGATTTCTTCAACTGGTATCAAAGGAATGTAGCTGACAACAATATAACCTTTCTTCTTCAAGTCAGCGACTAGTTGATTATACTTCTCAGACCAGTCGGCAACCGTAGGAGCAGCCATCTGTGCTATTCCATGCAACGGCGCACAATGATTTACATGATACCAGAGTACTGCCACTTGACTAGTAGCCAATTGCTTGGACAAAGCACCAGCATGATTGATAGCTGCACGAGGACCAGCAACTTGTACTTCCTTGAACAAGTCTTGTGCTACTTCTGATGCCTTCTGAAAGGCGGACTGGGCTTTGCTGACAATCTTTTTGGCCAAGGGAGGTGCATGCTCATCAAATTTTGCTGCTCCATCGTCCACCTAACAGCCAGAGATGTTCATTGTGTTAACAACAACAATGAGGAAGTCAAACCACAAATGCTCATTTCATTTTCTTTTCACTAGACTTCATAATATCTTTATCAGAATTTGGGAGCAATGAAATTGCCGTTAGAAACTATGCAGATTGCTGGAAACTAACTTCATGTGGACAGCCAGATGTACAAATTTAACTTGCAGTCCGAATAGCTCATAATAATCACATGGCTGAAGTAAAAATCAATTGCAGTGTTGCCAGCCACCATATTTAGCAGTATTAAGGTAAGTGTTCCGGAAGAAAGCAAGAGCTCCAACACGTACAACTCCCTCTAATTCAATTACACCAGCAAGTCCTATCAGGTTCTTATCCCATACTCTTTATAGCTAACTTGAAGTTAATCAACTACTTTGAATGTATTGTTCCAACTTCACAGAGATGTCCACAAAGGGGGAACTATTAACATAATAATAAGCGCAGGTCTGGAAGGAAAACAAAATACTTGTCATATATAAGAAAGGAAACTGTTAAAAAGTTATTCCAACCATAGCAGTCACGTCAACACTTGATTGGACAATGTCAGATTTTCTCCGTGATCAGAAAAGAGGATGTGAACTTAAGTGAATTATAACTACTAGCACAAGCCACGAACACATCTTCGTTTCTCATAGATAACATAGCCCAAGGATCATTAACTAATTATCAATCAAATTGATAAACAGTTGTATAAAAAAGACACTGCCATGGCAGAACTTTTCAATTCTTCACTCAAAAAACAGTTGTACAAATAGGCAGTTCATCAATCATCACAGAAAAAGGGAAGGGCCCCTAACTGCTGTATAAGGTATGTAAATCATCATCACAGAAAAACAAACAAAAGCACACACACATCGACAGACATATAGTTACAGGGTCTATTTATCACAAAGGGTGAACATACCCTCTCCAAAACATTAACATAGGTCCTCAGGCACACATCGAAAAGGGGGCAAAAAGTTCATTTACCTTTTAACAAAAGATATATCATCACCGCTCACATAATACACATCAACATAACAACAAAATAATCATTGAAAGCAACAATTTAACAGGACATAAGAAAAGATTCAATACCTTCTGGTCTAGGAAAACAAGGACTTCATCAGGAACACCTTTAAGCCTATCGTAAACAGGCCTTAACACGGTAGTTACCGCGTTCTCTACACTACCCACAGTCGATCTCAGAGGCCCTGAGTTCTGCTTTGCGTAGTTCTGCTTTGCGTATTCATACAGATTTGACACCAAAACCGCAGTGTTTATAGCCAACACCCTTACAAACCCTAGATGTTTCAAATTCCCCTCACTTTTCTCCATCTCAACCTACAGATCATAAATCAGACAATCATTAATTACTAATTAAACCCAAAAAATCACAAATTGATTGGATGAACATCATAATATGAATTAACATTAAAGTTGATTAGAACGAGAGATTAAACAAACCTTATCAGTAGCCATATTTTTGCGTTCTCGATCAGCTTGTAAGGAACTTTGATCTGCTTCAGCTATTGATGTTGCAAAATGAGAAGGTTGTTGGGTAATAAAGGAAGATGCGGGAATATTTAGCTGATAAACTAAGGGCTGTGAAAGAGTCACGTGTCGTAGGGTAATGAAGCGTTTGAGGAAATGCGTATTTCTAGCTATGCGTAGAAGTTTCGCGAAGGACACGTGGCATTCTGTTTGAGGGCAGTGCGAAATATCTCGACGCACACTCTTCTCTGACCTTTTTATCCCTCACCGAGGATGCATACCCGCTTTGAGGCCCCAAAAAACTCGTGGAAATGAGCTACTTTTAAGTATAATATTTAAAATATATACAAAGGTTTTTAATGTATTTAAAGATTAATTCACTCATTCAAATTTCAGGATACGGCGTCTTAAAGTTTAAATTTTAAAGTTTAAATTTCAGGAACTTTGGCGTAATTGGTAAAGTTGTTGCTATGTGACCAGGAGGTCATGGTTCAAGTCGTGAAAACAGTCTCTTGCAGAAATACAGAGTAAAGCTGCATAAAATAGATTCTTGTGGTCTGGCTCTTTCTCGGATCCCGCGCATAGCGGGAGTTTAGTGCACCAACTGTCCTATTTAGCTCAAAAGGGTTTAGTGCACCAACTGTCCTATTTAGCTCAAAAGGTTAGAATACTGAATCCCGAATTTTATATTAGCAGCTCAAAAATTTGTGATACAAAAAATTAATTTAAATGAATTGACTAATCTTTAAAGATATTATAAATTATGAATATTTTTTAAATAACAATAGCTACTAGTACAGTTAGCCCAAAAAAACTGCACTTTGGGAATAAAGCATTTATTAGGTGGTTTCATTTTTAGAAGTCAAACTTAAACTTCTTTCATCTCTGCCAAACACGCCTCAAAAACCTCTCTGTACAGGGCGACTAAAGTGAACAGTGTCATCGTCGAGCTCAGATGCTCGATTCTCCATCATCAGCTGGTGGAAAACCACCGGACCGGTCCCAAAATCTTCGTCTTGATATGGCGCATCATCCCCAACAAGCAACATCTCAAAACAATTCCTCAGCTGCTACAGATTTTCAAAAGAGCAGAGGGATTACTGTAGCGCAAAATAGCCTGGGAGTTCCAAACATTTGCTCGATCGGTTCTGGACCAAATCAACTCATTCCAAGTGCTGGAGATTCTTCTCCAACCTCACTCCGACCTCCTCTCCAAAATTTGGAAGTTTTCGCCGTTGAAATCAGCAGCTCCGACCAACTGAATTGTCCAGAAATGCATCAGTTGGCCGCGACTGATTTTCTACTAAACCAATTGGTTCAGGACCAATGCCAAAAGATTCATGATGTCCAACAGCTCCGACCAACTGAATTGTCCAGAAATGCATCAGTTGGCCGCGACTGATTTTCTACTAAACCAATTGGTTCAGGACCAATGCCAAAAGATTCATGATGTCCAGGAGATTGTTCTCCCCCCCCCCC
>MCJB01002958.1:108874-120346 GCA_002018475.1 Nicotiana obtusifolia
CCCCCCAATTCCAATTTTCGTTGAACAATCTCCACAACATTGCAAAAGGAGAATCTGATAGTGTCAAGCACACCAGGTGTTCGACGAAATGCCAGTGACACTGTAGCAGCTCAATTGTGCGATCATGCCACTCCTCAACCTTCTCAAGGTCATAAGGAAACTAGTCGTCAAGCAAAAGCACAAGAATTGCATCAGAAAGATGGAGATCAAATAATTCCCCCACCCACTGACGTACAACAGGTTGGCAGTGTTGGTGTGATACCTCAGCAGTTGTACAAGGTCCACCTACTGTCCTAGGCAATCCAAATGACTACAAATCCCACAATCCATGACCCTACAAGCATTAGTAAAGCTGCTAGTCTTGTGGCTACTACAGAAGCAGCACAATCTGCTCAACAACAGCAGCACCAGCAGCAGCTGCAATCTGCTATCCTCATCTCTGATGCTGATAAGCGCACTAAGACACTGCCATCAACTTCAGCTCAAGCTCCCATCGAGGTCTCCTCCAACTTTGACAAGCCAAAACATCCCAAAAGAAGCTTAAAAACACCAACTAAGAACACAGAACCAACTACCTCATACACACCAGCAACTCAAGCAGTAGCAGCTAATATCAGCAAATCTCAATTTCCTAGCACTTCCACAAAACCCAAAATACAAGCCAACACCACTCCTTCCCCGCCTACTGTCACACAATCATATGTCACTAGATTGAGAGCCAGACATGAAGCAGAAATTACCCCAATTCAATTCACTCCACTAATCATTACCACCAAACAAGGCAGGCCTGCTGTGCTTTTCAAAAGGGAAGATTACATGGTTAAGTTTGCAGACAGATGTAAATTCACAGTGATAGAAAAGTTCCTCAACACCATTGCCCATAATGGAAGTGATTAGAAAGAGCTTCATAGCCCAAACTGAACTCAGAGGAGGGGTGAAGATTGCTCATTTCAATGCCAGGACAGTTTACATTAATCTTGATAATGAATATGATCATGCTATAGTATGGACCAAGCAATATATGTATATACAGGGCCAAATGATGAAATTGGAATCATGGAACCCAGCCTTCAAGCCTAATGAGGACTCACCAATAGTCCCTATATGGAACTACTATGGCACTTATACTATATGGAGATTTTGACTCCATTGCTATCCCCCGGTGGTAAAGCCCTGTTTCTGGATCTGGCTTCTTTTCAAAAGACAAGAGGTAGTGTTGCTAAGATCAAGATGCAGATTGACCTCACCAAAGACCTACCTACTCATATATGGCTAGGATATGATTATGATGTCGATGGAGAAGGACAATGGCTCCAGATTCAATATGATAATCTTCCTGAGTATTGCACATACTGCAGACATCAGGGCCACTCACTTCAAGTTTGTCAAGCTAAGCAAAAAGAAGGAAAATCAAAGAAGAAAGGAGGAAATACCAGCTGCAGAGAAAAGTTCACAAGCCACCACTCTAATCAACACCAAGACAATCAGCCCAGAGGACAAAACAAGACAAGACCATAGAGCTACAAGGCAAATGAGACATTAAAGGAACAGAGTAGTAATCAAAATGCTGAGGAACATCAAAAGAGCAGAGATCATCAAACTCAAGGAGCACCTCCATCAAATGAGGAATGGCAAACACAGGAAAAGAAGCATTTCAAAGGTAATTCTCAAACTAACAAGAAGCAACAACAGATATACATACCAAAGCAAATTGCAACACAACTTGTTGATGGTACACCCACATAGGAAATCACTAGAACTACACCGTTAGGTATACCCTCTATATCTCATCAAGTACCCCCATAAGTATTGAATTTCATTCATACCAGTTACTGCAGAGCCCCATACAGTTGTTGCAATAAGAGAAGAGACTTGTGATATAATCAGCTCATATGAATACCAAATTGATCAGCAAGAAGATGCTATAAGAAGACTCCTAAAAGGGAAAGCCCCTGCAGTGTCAGATTTCAGCATACAATCCCCTAAATCCAAAAATAAGCCAAGCCAGAAGAAGAGAAAAGCCATGAGAAAACAGTTTGCAGGAATCTCTATCAATGAACCTACAACAGATCAGCACCTTCAGGAACCTACTACTCCATGCCAAAGCCCAGCTGCCAACTTGAAATGGAACCCAGACATTGATACTGCCAACAAATTGCAGAGATATAGAGACCCTGTGCCAGACCCCTCCCTTTCACAACCTTTGCTACATGCCAATGAGCAGGACAGGCAGGAGGAATTGAATAAACACACTGTTCTAGTACCTTCTCCACTAGAAGAGTGTCCTCTAAAATATTCTTCACAACACGATGAATATAGACCTATTCTCTCAGAGGATGAGATGAGTGGAGGCTTTGAGGAAGAAGCAGGACTCAGTGATGCCACAGAAGAGGACCAACATTGTGATCTCCTTGCAGAAGCCATTAATGAGGAACATCATCAAAATAATATCATTAAGAACTAGGGATTATCTCCTAGAACATATAACCCATCACCAAGGATCACAAGAAACATGGCTGCTAGAAGGAGCACTGTCCCACCAAACTCCAAGCCCCCTCCATGTTTTAATGATCAGTACACTTATATGGAATGTCAGAGATATTAGAACCTCTGGAGCCATTGAGAGACTCAAAACACTAAAACAAATCCATAAACTCTCACTCATAGCTATTCTAGAACCACTCCTAGACTCTTCACATATCGCCCAATACCAAAACCAACTATCTATGCATCATGTAGCTTCCAACATCAATGACAAGATATGGATTTTCTGGGATAAGGATTTTTCTGGTACTATCACAGACCAAGATGAACAGCAAGTCACAATTGAGTTAAAGCATGTTGAAGCTGTTGAAATCTTCTATCTCACAGTCATATATGCTAAATGCACACCTCCTTTGAGGAGACCACTGTGGGACAAGCTAAGGAACAAAGCACAAAACACTAGTGTACCATGGTGTGCCATTGGGGACTTCAATATGATTGCATTAATTGAAGAAAAGATAGGGGGTATTCCATACCAACTCAAAAAAAGCCTGGAGTTTCTGAGCATGATTGAGGACTGTGGACTCATTGACCTTGGATACTATGGACCTAGATACACTTGGTCTAATGGCAGAGGCCCCTGTTCAATTGTCTGGAAAAGACTGGATAGGGAACTGGCCAATGATAGCTGGCTTGCTGCACACCCTGCTACTACCATTAAACATCTGACATCTACAGGATCAGATCATTCCCCTCTTCTCATGGAAATCAATGTCAGACAGGATAATGCCACTAAGTGTTTTAAATTCCTGAATTGCTGGACAGAAAATGCAACCTTCTTGCCACTGGTACAGCAAGTCTGGAATACACCAGTCACTGGAAATGCAATGTGGATTTTCCATCAAAAAATAAAAGCACTTTGCAAAGAATTATCCAAATGGTCCAGACAAGATTATGGGAATATTTTCCAGAAAGTCAAGGAATTTGAAGAGAAAGTCAGAAAAGCAGAAGAGACCTGGGCACAGTCCAACAAAGAATCAGATAGAATAGCCCATGAACTCACTGCTCAATATGTCAAACATCTGAAGATTGAAGAGGTTGTCCTGAAGCAAAAAATAAAATTACAATGGTTTAAGGATGGAGATGCCAACACCAAATACTTCCATAGTCTGATCAGAGGCAGAAGAAGAAAGCTATATACCCACAAAATCAAAAATGAAGACAATGACTGGATGTATGGAGATGAAGTAATAGGTGAAGCTGCCTGTGACCATTTCCACAACCTGTTCACTGATCCTGGGGGAGTCATCAGGGAAGATCTCCTATCTTGCATCCCTACACTAGTTACAGAAGAAGATAATCATCAATTCAACAAAGATCCTACAATGGAGGAGCTCAAAGACACTGTTTTCTCAATGAATCCATCCAGTGTTGCAGGTCCAGATGGCCTCAATGGAAAATTCTTTCAACATTGTTGGGATATCATCCAGTTTGATCTCTTCAATGTGGTGAAGGAATTCTTCTGTGGTCAATCAATGCCTAGGTACATGACACAAGCATGCTTGGTGCTGATACTTAAAGTGGAATTCCCTAACACTTTGTTAGAATTTAGACCTATAAGTCTGAGCAATTTCATCAGTAAGATTATATCTAAGATTATTTCCAAAAGAATTGCACCTATTCTCCCCAAGATCATCTCCCCAAATCAGACTGGCTTTATCAAAGGCAGAAGTATTTATGAGAATATTATGCTTGCACAGGAGATTGTCCAGGGAATCAAGAAGCCAAACATAGGTGCTAATGTAGTGATCAAATTAGATATGGCAAAGGCTTATGACAGAGTATGTTGGTCCTTTACATGTATAATGATGAGAAGAATGAGTGTTAGTGAAAGAATCATTGACATGGTGTGGAGAACAATGTCCAACAACTGGTACTCTGTCATAGTCAATGGCACAAGATTTGGCTTCCTCATTCCACTAGAGGTCTAAAACAAGGGGACCCTCTGGCCCCTTCACTCTTCATTCTGGGAGCTAAATTACTGTCTAGGATGCTCAACAACCTCACACATGATCAGCTCTTCAATGGCTTCTATATGGAAAAGAGAGGACCTCAAATCACACACCTGAGCTTTGCCGATGATGTGATCATCTTCACCTCAGGCTGCAGAACTTCTCTAAAGAAGATCATGAAGGTCCTTCAAGATTATGAGCAGACATCTGGGCAGCAGATCAACAAAAGCAAAAGTCATTTTATGACTGCCCCCTCTGCTTTCCAATATACTACCAGGAGAATCCAGCAAGTCACAGGCTTTACCAAAAAGGAATCCCTTATAACCTACTTAGGCTGCCCCCTATACACTGGCAGGAAAAGGATTATGCACTTCAATGGTATCATTTCTAAAGTGGTAAGTAGGATAAGAGGTTGGTATGACAGGTTATTATCTTATGGGGGTAGATTGACCTTGATCAAGCATGTCCTACAATCACTCCCTATTCACTTGCTGCCAGCAGTCACACCTCCAAAAGCTGTCCTTAAACAGATAGAGAAACTGGCAGCTAACTTTTTTGGGGGAATGAACAAAGAAAGGAACAAATACCATTGGGCTTCATGGAACGCACTATCATATCCACTGGAAGAAGGGGGCATTGGACTGAGACCTATAGCAGAGATTTGTAAATCTATGGAATACAAACAATGGTGGGGATTCAGGACCAAACAGATACTATGGAGCAATTTCTTACTGGCCAAATACAGTAAGATATCACACCCCAGATTAAAAAAATGGGGCTCTGGACAGTCACAGACATGGAGAATAATGATGCTCAACAAAGAAACTGTTGACTATCACATTCGATGGAGACTGCACTCAGGAAATTTCAGCTTCTGGTAGGATAATTGGTAAGGTATTGGGCACTTAGCTAGTTTCAGACAAGGACAGGGCAGGCCTGGAAACATCAAGGTCTCACAATACTGGACTGACGGGCAATGGGATATCCAGAAACTCGGTCAAATAACATCTCAAATTTCTCCCCTGTCCATAATCTCACACATTCTCCAAGTCAAAATCCATTATAACCCCCACATCAATGACACACCAATATGGCAGCCTTCTGCATCTGAGGAATTCTCCTGTGCATCAGCATGGACTGTGTTGAGAGAAAGGAACCAGGTACTACTCACAAATAAGATGATCTGGCACAAGAAAATACCCTTCAAATGGTCCTTTTGCCTATGGAGAGCATTGAGAAACAAGCTGCCCATGGATGATAGAATAGCTAGGTTTGGAGCTCCAAGTGTTAACAAATGTGTGTGTTGCACCAAAGCAGGGAATGAAATAGTGGAGCACATACTCAACTCAGGTCATTTTGCTCAAATCATCTGGAAGCACTTCAATGCACCAGTTGGGATTCAAAATCACAGACAACCCCTAACAATGAAGCTAATGAACTGGTGGCTGCAAAAAAAGAGAGAATGAGGTGCAGAAATTAGTCTTAGACACATTGCAAATCATTATATGTTGGAATTTGTGGAAGAACAGATGTGCAGCCAAATATGGGGGAAAATCATCATCAGTTACCAGAGCACTGTACTCCATCACATCTGATCTGCTTTTACTGCTGAGAACCTCTTATGCTAACATCAAATGGCCAGCCACCTGGCCAGAAATGTACATGGCTATAGAGAGTTTACAGCATCACACTAATGTGCAGCAAGTAGTCTGGTTGAAGCCAGCAGTTGGTTATGTCAAAATCAACTCAGATGGAGTGCTTTAGGCAACCCAGGGAAAATAGGAGCAGGGGTCATTATTAGGGACCAGCAAGGTCATTTCATTCATGCCATTTCAAGTCCACTGGGAGAGGGTACTAATAACTTAGCAGAAACTTAAGCAGCCCTCATTGGCATCAACTGGTGTATGCAAAATGGCTACACCAAGATCCACCTGGAAACAGACTCTAAGCTGCTCACTCAATGGATAACAAGCCAGTCTAAGCCACCATGGACCTTAGATACCCTGTCCAAACTGAGCCATGATTTTGATTCCCTAAGACACTACAGCAGCCAAAGGGAACTACCTGCACACATAAGGGGACAGATCTGCCTTGACAGCAAAGGCATTCATGCATTTAGGCATAGGAAGTCCAAAAAGCTCAACTTCTCATCATACATGATACTTCACAATGCAGCTGAATGATCAACATGAACACACACCTGAGGGAAGTAACAGTATTTCAATTCACCACACAATTAGGATACAGTAATACCAACAGAAGCAGTAACTTATGCAGCAGAACAGAAACACTTCACCTTACACTTCTGCTAGCTCTGTTCCTGCTGCTTGTTCTGTGGCAGGAAGGTTTTTTCTACCTTCCGTGCAGATCTCTCTAATTAAGCTACCAACAAGCAAGGCACAATCACTAAGCTAGCAGGAACTTTCCCCTCTAACATGTCTGTTGATGCTTGTAGGTGCAGAACAGAGCAACAATCCACACAACAGGGCAAAAGCCTTTTATTTCTCACTCACTCTGTTTGTTCTGTTGCAAGAAATCACACTATACTCCCCGTCCAGCCTAGTGCAGTTCTCTGTACTTAGGTCACTCCTCCCTATAACAAGTTTGTTGAATTTTGCAGATGCAACACATAGAACAAACTCATTGCTGCAACTGCAAGGGCTGATGTTAGCAGTCAAGTGTGCTACTACAGGTGTAATGCAGCCTCCCCACAAGCACCAACCACAGAATACACACCCTTCCAGTAGCAGTAATAGCAGCAACATACCTCAAATCACAGAAGCAAAGCAGAAGTCAGCTGCAGAAAGCCAAGAAGCAAATAGCTTGGATGGATTTAGGTCATTGCTACAGTTGCAATTTGTGCTAGTAGCACTCCTAGTGCTCTTGCCATTGCAACTGCAACAATCACTTTGGACCCTCCACTATGCCATTGCCCACAGGATCAACACACTGCAGAATCTCCACAATACATAGCCCCACAACAATAGCAGCAGCAGCAGTGACAGAAGTAATAAAAGCAGCAATAGCAGCAGCAGCAACAACAACATCGGAAAAAACAGCAAGATGCACAGCCATTCTCCAAGCCATAGACACATTCAATCAGCTAGCCATCATCACAAGGACTCAGAAGGAGATAGATATATCAAATACTCAGCTCAGTCACATGTCCACCTCAAACACTCTCACAGAAGCAACAGATCAAATAGAAGCAGCAGCTCACATAGGACCAGGCCATTGCTACAATTGCATTGTGTGGTATTAGCACTCTTAGTGCTCATTCTAATGCAATTGCAGCAATTACCAAGGTTCTTCCCGCACACCACTGCCTACAGGATCAATACAGTGCAGCCTTCTCACAAGCAATATGCACACTGCCTCACAGTGTGCATATTACATCACAACAAACAGCAGCACAAGGCAACCATTCAGGCCACTATTACAAATGCAATATGTGTTGTTCACAATCATCAGCTACTTCACACACTGCCTCAAAAGCAGAAGCAACAGCAACAATAGCAGCAATAACTGCCACAACAGCAGAAGCAAAAGCAACAACAATAGTAGGAACAACAACAAGACACACAGACACTCAACATCCCACCAGCAAATCTACAGCAGCAACACTTACAACAGCAGCAAAGATAGCTCCAGCAGTTTCAACATCACCAACAGCAGCAGCACTTATCTATGCAGCAGCAGACATCAGCAGAAGCCACCAGAACAGGAAGAAAATAGGGAAACAAAACACTCTCTGACCCCCCTGGTAATCAGCAACAAAAGCAACAGCATCAGCAACTCCAGCAGCAGCAGCAGCTAGTCACCTCAGCAACAACTATAACTCATAGAAGCACAACAAAAGCATCGAACAACAGCAACACAAACAGCAAGACTTCAGCACAATCAACACATAGACACACAAGAGGACTCCAGTGCAGACACCAGCAGCATACATCACAGCAGCAACAGAACACATCAGCAACATCTTCAGCATACGACTAACAGCAGACATTGCCAATACTGCTGTCTATTTACAGGGCCCCTTTTTGCTAGCCATCTTCAATTCTGCTTTCTTTGCTATCAATGTCAAAGCACAATTGAAGATTGCCACTACTTGTTAATTATCACATCACTTAGAAAAATTCAAATTTTTGCTAGAAATAGATCCTATCGCACAGGGAGGATACTATTTCAAACCACTTACTTAGTAGATTTGGGAACATATGTACTTTTTTGTATAGTTGACTTAGATTCACTTCGCACTGTTTTTGTATATATGATTGCCTATCGATCTTATAAGATAGACAATCATTACATCATCATAAGTCTAACCCATCATAGCTATTTAGGCATACTTGGTCGTCAAGTTTGGATGACCAAGGGTGTACATCATTTCTATAAGGAGGTAAGATTTATGTCCCCCTCCATTCCTGTACCTCATATTATATAGATGAAAATTAGCGCTAGGCATGCTGCCTAGTGGATTTGATTAAAAAAAAAAAACTTAAACTTCTAAATTCAAGATCCACTACTAGAAAACAGGTGAAAATTGACCGAAAAAAGCGACCAAAGTTGGTCACAATTTGCCCAAAAGTGACCAAAAAGCGACCAAAATGGCCTAGTCAGTATTTAGGTAGTCACAAACAAATAGTGACCAAAGTTGGTCGCTAATTTGTGACCAACATTGATCTCTACCAAAAAATGGACCAAACATTCCGGAAAAACATATAGAGAATTAGCGACCAAAGTTGGTCCCTATTTTTTTTTTAAAATTAATATATTCTGGGAAATAGCGACCATTATTGGTCACTAAATTAATTATTTTTTTTTAATTTTTTGATCAGCGACCAACTTTGGTCGCTATACTCCCAGATTTTAAAAATCTGGGTAGTATAGCGACCAAAGTTAGTCGCAAAATTTAAAATTTAATTTTTTTTTATATATTTACGACCAACAAGCGACCAAGGTTGGTCGCTAATTTGCAGTTTATTTTTTTTCCAGCAAAATAGCGACCAACTTGAGACCAAAGTTGGTCGCTTTTTTTGGTTCATTTTTTTCAGAAATTGCCTGTTTTGGCAGCTACACCACCTGCCAGCTTACCAAATTCCTAAAATAGGCAGTTTATGCCATGAAAACAATAATAACGACAAAAACAACAACAAACAATAGCAACGACAACAACAATAAACAACAACGAGAACAACAACAATAAACAACATCATTAAACAAGAACATTAAACAATAACAAGGTATAAAGTTCAAATGAACTTATACATTATATAAGCTGTTATTACAATTCAACGTCTACTAATGTCTACATCACGAGTGTCATCGTCGGATGAAGTGTCATCATCGTTAGGAGTACCACCCGGCGATGATTCACGTGACCGGGGAATCGGAAAAGAGCCAGAAGCCAAGAGAGATTTGAGCTGCTCTTGTATGGAAGCATACTGAGCATCTCTAAGCTTTTCTCTTTTTTCTCTAACATTCTCTCTTTCCTTGGCAGCTTCTAGCTCGGCTGTGAGCTTTGCCAAATTCTCCCGCATAGAGGAGAGGCACTCCTCATCAAGTTGCTCCGCTTGCGAGGAAGTGCCTATTCCTTGCATTCCACACCTATAGCGGTGGAATTTCTTAGCGGGAAGCCCGTATACCTTCCCCCCTTTTGGACCGCCAACAACCTGCGTCCATAGTCTTTCAGCATCCTCGTCCAACGGTTGGATTGGTTCGCCCGATGAAGATGGTGGCTGGCTGCGTACAAATTCTTCCAACTCAGCTGTGAAGCGACTCTATAAGAAAAATTACATAGAATTAGTATTCAAAAGTTATATAAAACTAAATCAAAGTACTTAATGAAAATTGAAAACTTACATGTACAGCCGAGGCTCGGTCCTCGACCCACCTTTCTTCATCAGAATCTTTCTTCTTCTTGACAATATGAGTTTGCTTGAATAAATCATCTTGCCTCATCGGACGGCCTAACTTCTCCTGAAAAGTCGTAAATTTTAGTTAATAAACAGATTAGACGTTAAAAATTAAAATTAAATTAAGAAATTACATACCATTTTCCTCTTTATTGAACCGAGGCTGATCGCACCTCCAGTGTGCAGAGAGCCTCCCTTCTCCGAAGCACGAGCTTTCTTTCCTTGCTCGCTCTTCTTTAGGAAATCTGTGGCTAGCCATTGCTTTTGCAGATCATCCCATAGACGATCTTGCAACCAAGATGGCTTCGTGTTCGTCCTTCTAGCGTTGGAAAAGCAATAGGACAACCGCTTGCGAGCCTTGTGATGGAAGTTAGCAGCTACCTCCGCACTATAGCGGTGTTCCCAAACACACTTGCTCTGTATTTGAGAAGTTAAGTATTTAGATGGAAATATCATAAATATAAATAATTGTACTGCTTAAAAGAACATTTATACCTTAAATTCATTAAAAATTGCCTCCTTAAGCGAGAATGAAAAATCACTCCAAGTCGCATAAGGGCCATCATATAGCTTTCGAGTTGCCTGGGTGATTATCCTCGTAGTAACATTACTAGGGATAAACCTTTAATGTAATTAAAAAAAAGACACATTAATATCTTAGTAAAACCGTAGAAAACAATAAACGTTAAAAATAACAAATAACTCTTACCCGTCACCCTCAGGGACGATAATGATCCTGCCATACTGATCACGATGCACCTCCTCGTCATCATCACCATCACCGTCCGAACGATGTACATCAGAGGCATGTGTGGAAGGTGTAGGGGGTCAGAGCTAGAATCTCGCAGGCGAATGCCTGTAATAGATGGAGTCTCCGATGAAGATGGTTGCGAGCCCTGCGACGCAGCTGTATGGGCCGCAATAGGACATGTCACTGATTGCTGTGACCCGAGTGGCTGCAACCCGAGTGGCAGCAACCCCAGTGGCTGTGACCCTAGTGGCTGCGGTGCTGATGACTGTGATCCATGTGGATGTGACATGGACCAATGCGGTCCATG
>MCJB01002959.1:0-10789 GCA_002018475.1 Nicotiana obtusifolia
GGGCTGATCTTGTTTGCCCTCATTTGTTGAAGGCGGCTTCTCTGATTGCTATTTAGCCTTTTGCGGAGGAACAGTATGTTTTGGTACCGCTTCTTCCACTACTAACATTTCCCTTGCAGCATGCTGTTCCCTATAGACGGTGATGACTCCCTCGGCCGATGGAAACTTCAACATTTGATGTAGGGTTGAAGGTACGGCTTTGATATTATGTATCCAAGGTCTCCCGAGCAAGGCGTTATATCTCATATCGCGCTCGATCACGCAAAATTTCGTCGCCATGATAGTCCCAGTGATATTCACCATCAATGTTATTTCACCCTTGGTTGTTTCTGAAGCCATGTTGAAACCGTTGAGGACTCGGAACTCGGAGATAATCTGGTTTGACAGTCCTAATTGCTCAACGACCCAAGACCGAACTATGTTGGCTGAGCTCCCGGGATCGATAAGTACGCGCTTCACTCGGGTATCATGTACTAGCATCGATATCACCAGTGCATCATTATGAGGTTGTGTAAGCCCTTCGATATCCTTGTCGCTGAAATACAAAGTTCCTTCTGTTGCATAGTCTCGAGTACGTTTTTCTCGAGTAATCGATATTTTGGTGCGTTTCAATACCGGTACTTGAGGCGCATCCGCTCCCCCGATTATCATGTTAATTGTGTGCCGCGACTCTTCTTGATTTGCTGGTCTGTTCCTATTTTCGTAGTGATTTTTGGCTCGATCACTTAGAAATTCCCGAAGATGCCCGTTTTCGAGCAACCGGGCTACTTCTTCTCTCAGCTGTCGACAATCTTCCGTTCTGTGCCCATGAGTGCCGTGGTATTTGCATGTGAGGTTGGGATCTCTCTTGGCAGGGTCTGTTTGTGACGGCCTTGGCCACCTGGTGTCTTTGATGCGGCCGATTGCTGATACAAGAGTTGCCAAATCAACATTAAAATTGTACTCGGACAACCGAGGTGCTTCTTGGTGGTTACTGGTTCTCTTGAAGTTGTTTTTCGGCAACGGTTTCCGGTTCCTTTGGTTGAAATCGTTCCTGCTTTCCTGTCTCGGGGATTTATGCCCCCTTGGAACGATCCTTCGATCTCCTGGGTATTGCCGGTGTCTATCTCGGTTCGACCTTGGTTCTCGATAGTTATCCCTTAGAGGTCGATCATAAACTCTACCAGGGTAAGAGGAGCCCGAGGGAACCCCGATCTGATCATCTTCTACCCTGATCTTTGACTGGTACCGGTTATGAATGTCCGCCCAGGTGATGGCCAGGTATTCAATCAAGCTCTGTTTGAGTTGCTGAGATGCCGCTGAACTTCGAGCATTGAGTCCTTGAGTGAAGGCTTGTACGGCCCAATCATCTGTAACCGGTGGCAGGTCCATTCGCTCCATCTGAAAGCGCGATACGAATTCCCTTAACATTTCGTTGTCCCATTGTCTAACTTTGAACAAATCTGATTTTCTCGTCTCGACCTTGATAGCGCGCCCGCATGGGCTTTGACGAAGGTATCGGCGAGCATGGCAAAAGAGTCGATGGAATTCGGTGGTAAGTTATGATACCACGCCATCGCTCCCTTGGACAGTGTTTCTCCGAATTTCTTCAAAAGGACGGACTCGATTTCATCGTCTTCGAGATCGTTCCCTTTTATAGCGCAAGTGTACGCCGTCACATGTTCATTTAGATTCGAAGTCCCGTTGTATTTGGGGATTTCCGGCATGCGGAATTTTTTTGGAATCGGCTTTGGAGCAGCGCTGGACGGGAAAGTTTTTGTACGAACTTTTTTGAGTCCAAATCTTTCAGTACTGGGGGTGCCCCCGGAATCTGGTCTACCCTTGAATTGTACGTCTACACATTCTTATCGTTGGCCTCGATCCTTTTTTCTCCCGTCTCGACCCGTTTAGTCAGCTCTTCGAGCATTTTCATGATTCTAGAGTTCACTCCCGAACCGTTTTCATCCGGTTGCGCTGCGACCGGCTCATTTTGTGGGGCTACCCCTCGAGAAGAAGTGGCCTCAACTCGGTCTGGTATTTGACCGCGACTTTACAGTTGAACTATGGCCGCTTGCTGGGCTTGCAGCATATCAAATATCACTTTGAGGCTGATTTCATCTCCTCCATTACGTTGGGTTTCTGAATGGTGTTCCCTCCGAACGCTGTTCGATGGGTCTAAGATCTGATCGGCGTCGACTGCCACCTGAGAGTTGGCGTCAATCGGGACCTCGTTTTCGCCTTGGTGGTTAAGCTCGTTGCTGAAGGGAAGTGAGTGCGACATGATTGTGTTGTAACCTGAAAAACAGAAAATTCTGCAAAGAACAAGTGTAAAATAGTGTGTGGCAGAGAATTTGTACCGAACGTTCACTATTATCCTCGGCCCCACGGTGGGCGTCAAACTGTTTACCCTTAAAATCTGAGTAATAATTAAATTTGTTCGTAGTGCTAAGGATATATGAATCAATTCAATACAACGCGAAATATAATGACAAGTAATTGAAATATAATAAGCAAAAGAACGATCAAACCACTGTAGTTGAATGAATTGCGGATAATGAAATGAAAAATAATAAGGGATAATCAATTCTGATAAGAGATAACTGAAGTACTTAGTATATATTTTTTTGTTCTCTGTACTGTCTGTTACAATGGAGATAAACGCCCCTCTTATAGGTAAAAGAAAAACCCTACCTATGGTAAAAACCTGATTACAAGATAAAATTTCCCCAATTACGGGGTGGAATATTCCTAAAATAATGGTCTAACGTCTATGACGGTTGAGATCATGCCTCCCGCCGAGATATGAGGAATCCACGAGATATCCGGTCGAGACTGATCCTTTTACCACAAGATATGCCTCCCTCGACCGGCGTCGATCGCCTTATCTCGACGCTCCAGCCCCGTATCCGACTTGCTGATCCCGGATTGGAATAATCCTGGGCCCGATCCTCCTTACGTGGTTGATTATATCCGAACCAATACAATGATATAGGTGTCCACGAGACTCATAAAAATTAACATATATAGTGTCACCTGCTAAGTTAGATTGTAATATAGATATCTGAGCCTAACTTTAGGTATAAATAATGTGCCTATTGTTTTCCTATTTTAATCAGAAGTCGTGCGGGTTCCGAAAGCCGCCCAACAGCCCTGTTGTCAAACTTTTCTTTTGTATCAGGGTTTATCATTTCACAAAACCCTAGTTCTCACTTCCCCAATCCAAATTTGCTTTCTGAAAATCAGAAATGAATATGAAGCACTTAATTTCCAAACAAACTATCAACAATCTGTCGAAACTCAATGGTACCATAAGAATTCTATCTCAATACCCCCATTTTCGCCGGAGTGCTCCAATCACTACATCCTCCATTACACCTTCCATCTGTTCGACGAAGTGTCGCACTGATCTTTTCCAACCCCAAAATCCAAAATTTCGAAAAATGGAATCTTGGGGTAGTAAAAGATTCGTTCACACAGCTGAAGAAATGGTAAGCGAGTCAGAAACCGAGTCCGAGGATGATGCCACAATGAACGATTTCCTGTCAAGATTCGTTTGGATAATGCGTGGAAAGCTGGTTGAAGTGTATCCAGATTTTGAGAAGAAAACAATTGATGGGATGCTTTTGGTTATTGTGGGGAAGGTTGTATCTGAGCTGGAAAAGGGTGGTTTTGATCAGATGATGGGGTCTGCAGTGGCGGCGTCAGAAGATTTTAGTGAGGATTTATGGAAGACAGTGTGGGAGGTGAGCAATGTGGTGTTAGAAGATATGGATAAAGCAAAAAGGAAGGAGAAAATGAAGAACTTTCTTCAAGCTGAGGAAGTTAAGGAGATGTGTAGGTTTGCTGGTGAAGTGGGTATACGTGGAGACATGCTTAGGGAGTATAGGTTCAAATGGGCACGTGAGAAGATGGAGGAGAGTGAGTTTTATCAGAGTCTTGAACGTCTTAAGGAAAAGGAAGAAAAATCAGCTCAAGAAGGGAGCTCATATGGTGGTATTGGGGCCGTGGAGCAGGACAGTGTTGGCGCAGAGGAGGAGCCTAAAGTTGTGTCTCTTCCGAAAAGGCGTGGGAAGCTTAACCACAAGATTTATGGACTTGATTTGTCCAATTCGAAATGGTCTGAAGTGGCTGATAAGATTCATGAAGCTGAAAAAATCATATGGCCTCAAGAACCAAATTCAATAGCTGGCAAGTGCAAAATTGTTACTGACAAAATCCTTGCTTCGCAAGAGGAAGATAATCCCTCTCTACTTCTAGCTGAGTGGGTAGAACTTCTCAAACCTACCAGGGTAGATTGGATCAATTTACTTGATAGATTGAAGGAACGAAATCCTCATCTATATTTGAAGGTATTCCTTCCTTGTTAAGTTTTTTTAAGTTGCATGATTTTGAATAATTGTCGTGCATTTTGACTTTCGTTCCTACCATTGTTGTAGTGTCAAATGGGGTCCACACAACAAATCTAGAGAATTTAGGATCACGAGCTTGTGCTTGATAGTATGATAACAACAACAACAACAACAACAATAAGGGGTCTGGGAAGGGTAGTGTGTATGTAGACCTTATCCTACCTTGTGAAGGTAGAGAGGCTGTTTCCAATAGACCCTCGGCTCAAGGAAATGCCTGATAGTATGATAATGCTCATGAATATACTTGGATGCAAGCAAAGGCATTTGCCAAGGGCATACATTTTTCTTAGTAATTTTTATTTCTATTTGCTTTTTTGTACTTCATTCTGCACATTCTAGTTACCCTTATAAATTTGTCAGTCCTCAATCAATTGTACCAAAGCAACCGTCTTCTTATGAAATTAAGTATTGTTAGAAAATAAAAGGTATTGTTCAAGAAATGTTGAACTACTTTTTCAAAAAGTGTACATACGTGAAGGAACATATATAGATAGCCTTTTCAAAAAGTATAAAAGACCAAAAGATAGAATTATGAAATATAATCAAATAAAGGAAGAAGCAGAAGAAAGAAATGGCCTATCAAGTTGCACTTATAGGCAAACACTAGACAAGAAGTAGATTATGGTATATAAGCCAAACTAGAAACATTTTGAGCATAGCATTATCAAAATGAAGCAAAATCACCAGATTATCAAGTCTATCACTCTTTGCCCAATGTCCTATGCCATGATATCTGGTGTGAGCTTTTTTGATCTGATTACATCCGTCGTTATATTTTTTACTTCTTTAATTTTTGAGTTACTTTTTACTCTGACAGTATTTGTCTGACACATCAAAAGTCAGAGAATCAATTTTTGGAACAAAGTCAAACTAGATAATTGCCCTACAAAATATTGGATACTTTTAAGTTAATATCCTTAAGTCACTTGTTCTTGAATGCTTTTTCATCTTACTGATAATGTAGTGAAATATGGGAATTTATAATCAGATTAGGTTTCTTCTAACTTTTTTGGGTTCTTCAAGATAAGAAAGTAGGATTGTTATGATGAAATCTTCACATATTGGACAAAATAATCTTGAGATAAGAAGTATCTGTCGCCTTGCGGTCTTATGCACTGGTGTAGTGCTGCAATCTATATGGTTCTCTTGTTTCCCATTCATCCTGCGAGGAACTCAAGGATGGAATTAGATTACTTAGTGAAATGCTTACAAAAAAGTTAGTGAAATTATAACTTTTGCCGATATAGAAATATTTCACCCACTGTTGCATCAATAACCAAATATTTTGAAAATTTTGTATTTAAATTGCTTTTAAGTTTTTGATGAAGTTTAAATTGTTCTTTAAGTATAGGGTAACTCTGACTTTTATTCAACATGTTTAGATTGCAGAACATGTGCTTGGTGAAGAGTCCTTCCAAACAAACATACGTGACTACTCCAAACTCATTGATGCCCATGCTAGAGACAACCGCCTAGCAGATGCTGAGAGAATTATCAAAAAGATGAGTGAAAATGGAATTGTACCTGATATTCTCACATCAACAACCATGGTTCACATGTACAGCAAAGCAGGTGATCTGGATCGGGCAAAAGCTGCATTCGAAAGCTTGAGGACTCAAGGATTCCTACCAGACATGGGAGTTTACAATTCCATGATCTTAGCTTATGTAAATGCTGGCGAACCAAAGTTGGGTGAATCATTGATGAGGGAAATGGAGGCAAGAGACATCAAGCTCTCCAAGGAGATTTTTATGGCCCTCCTAAGGTCATTTGCTCAGCGTGGCGATGTTAATGGAGCCCAAAGAATAGCAACTACAATGCAGTTTTCAGGGTTTCAGCCCACTTTAGAGTCATGTACGTTGCTTGTTGAGGCATTTGGCAAAGCTGGTGACCCTGATCAGGCAAGGCATAATTTTGATTACATGATTAAACTTGGGCACAAGCCAGATGATAGATGCACTGCTAGCATGATAGCTGCTTATGAGAAGAAGAACCTATTGGATAAAGCCTTAAATCTTCTAATGGAGCTTGAGAAAGATGGTTTTGAGCCTGGGGTGGCTACTTACTCTGTTTTGGTGGATTGGATGGGTAATATGCAGCTAATTGATGAAGCTGAACAACTCTTGGATAAGATTGCTGAGCAGGGTGAGGCTCCTCCATTTAAGGTTCATATTAGCCTATGTGACATGTATGCAAGAGCTAATGCTGAGAAAAAGGCTCTTCAAGCTCTTGGAGTTTTGGAGGCCAAAAAGGAGCAGTTGGGACCAGAAGAATTCGAGAGGATTATACAGTCACTTATAGCTGGTGGATTTGTACAAGATGCTCAAAAGTTCCAAAGATTGATGGAAGCTCGGGGATTTACAGTATCCGAGCAACTTAAAGTAACGCTCCAGGCATCTCAAACTTTTCTCCGCAGAAGACCATCTGTAAGATAATGTTGGTCATTTGCATTTAGAAGGCAAGTTAGTGCTATCTTGACATTTGGCTCTTGAAGGTGTGTTTTACTGATTTGAGACCTATAAGAGTTAATTGCCTCCATGTGATCCAGGAACCACCATGAGATTTTCTCCTTAAACTTAAAGCAGCAAGGGGATTACTGTTCTAGAACATTTGCAGCCATGCCTTTCTCCCTTTATTGTTGTTCTTTGACAGAATAGTTAATAAGTTTTTGACGTTAAAGGTCTCCTCCACTATCAGGTGCATCAATTGTCGTCGTTGTAATGTTGCAGCTCTTTCATTTCTTAATGCTTTTTTTTCATAGCCTTATTACTCGAGACTGTTGAATTGATCTTCGAAATCAACATTAAAAGGACTGTGGTTAACTGATTTTCTGATCCACTAAAAATGCATTGGGTTTAAGTTAAAATATATTTATTTGAGGCTGCGGTACTTAGCTGTTTAGCAATATCCTGGCAATAGTAGCAGGCTAGCAGTGTTTATCGTCTGGTCATGTGTGTTTGGATTTCAATCAGCTAACTTCTGACTTTTGCAGAGTCTCAATCATTTATAGGAGGGGTCTAATTGCAAATGTAGTAGCATTTTAATTTCGACATACTATGTCTTGCTCCTGTAGTCTCCTTTTGCGCAAATATATCTGCAGTGTGCATAATTGTATCATTGAAGAGTGATCTGCTTCTTGCACAGAATTTCTTTGCTTTTGTGTCAGTGGGGGACTCTTCCTGCTGATGGATTGGATGTTTTACTTCTCAAATCTTTCTATATCCTATGACACCATTTATAAAAAATTCATCAAAATGGGTGCAACATTGATCTGCTAGTTAATTGTTTGTGTGCAGATGAAATTGTTTTAGCAGCTATTTGAAGAGACCCACTGACAAGATGACATTAGTTTCTTTGAGTTGGCTACACTTGTAACTAGCAGAGCATGACAAATGTAGCTTGCTAGGCATATTTGTTCATTAGGTTTCACCAGTAGTATCCCCTTATCTATTAATTAGTGGCTTCACTTCTTGAGTTTGATGCTCCACCAATGCTTTAAGAATATCTACAACAGAAATCATGCCTACTGCCTTTCCATCGATAACTAGGGCATGTCACATGTCATTCTCTGCAATTGTAGCATAGTTCATCATTTTCCTTCACGAGTCAAGTCTATTTCTCTTCTGGCAATAAAAGGAAAACCTATATTTTTTTTGTCTTAAATGATCTTGTTCTCTCTATACAACAAATGTACTGCTCACATATCATGAGCTGTATAAGAATATCAGTATAAGATGTGACAGTTATCATCTTGTCCTGTTCAAAAGGTAGGAAAGTAATCAGAAAACTGAAAAAAGGTGGCAAAGCGGAGAAGACATACAAATAGTGCTCGCAAGCACCAAATCAAACAATCTGCATCTTTTACATTTTGTGGAGATTGCATCAAATCAAACTATCAATATTAGCTTTCTGTGATTTTCATGCTCCTGTACCTTGTAGACCAAAAAGGTTATGCAGACATTATAAGATAGAAAACATATGAAGCACATAAATAGAAAGTGCTGCTTGTAGAGTGTAGCTTCTTTATAGCCTCAACTGTCTCAAACGAGTTGAATCTTCGAAAGTGCTTGAAAGGAGTCTATGTCTTCTCTTATCTAGTTTCTATTTAGCCTAAGCTGCCTTTTACTTTGACTCTAAATCACAAGTTGACTGTTATATTTAGTCTACATGTTCTTCTAGGCGGCTTTTCATCTCTTTGTTAAAAAGTAAAAAAGGAACATGCATTGAATTTGCACGCACTTGTGAAAATTCATTTGACCTTGCTGATTTTTTCCTGTATGCATTGTTGGACGATAGCTCATAGTGTTAATTATTCTGTGGTACTTTTAGCATAGACTTCTCTTTGATGGGAGTAAAGTACTTGAAGTTGTGTTTGGGGGGTATCTGTCTTATGTACCCTGTTTTTTATTAATACTTAACTTTTTTAAAAGTGTACCCACTTTTTTGTAATCTATTACAAGGATATCATGCAATCTGTAGCTTAAAGCATCGTGTTTGACTCTTTGAAGAATAATGAATTGCATCAATTCTCCCACAAATATAAAATTTCCGGTCAAAATGTTTCTTTCATGTTGTTTATTCACTTATTTGTTCAGTAGTAGTAATAAGAGTCTAGTTAAAAATTAGTTTTGAAACTTGGAGTTGGACTATGAATATAATATAATATAATATAATATAATATAATATAATATAATATAATATAATATATACTGTCTTTTAGCATGTCAATCTGGATTTGCAATTTGCTAGATGAGAATTGTCTTCTGGTATCTGCATGTATAGTTTTCAGCGGTCTCTACCACCTTTGTGCTCTTCGCTATTCATAATTTTCCAGAATTGAATTTGGAAAAAAAAAAAAAGCAACGCCGATTAATGGCTCAGACATATATCATCGACCATATTAAGTTCCTGGTTATGATGGATTGGATATTTCTGATCTTATCCTGGGTATGAGGGAATTACTTAGTTCTGATGCTTCTAGAAAGGTACTTAATTTTTTATACCCTGTGAAATGGACCTTTTTTGAGAAGTACAAAAAAAAAAAAAAAACATACAAGGTCCTTTTTTGAAATGGACCTTGTATGCATGATTTTCAAGTTGCAAACCAGATTTTGTCCTTAAGATAATAGCATACTCCTAGAGTAATTAAATACAACTGAAACAATGGAAGGAATCATGTACTATATCCCAGATAATCCATCCACCTAACCGCAAGACAATGAGTTCTATTTTGCTACCTTATCTATTTCTGGGCCAGGGAACTAGAGTTAATCCTTGTCTTGATGTGCTGGGAGGTCTTGAGTCTAGCTTACACTGTACTTTCTTTGTTCTTTGGCAGTGCTGTGGCGCCTCTTTAATCAATTTTTGAATCATTAAAAAAGATTGTAATTCTTGCTCTACTGTTGTTTAATATGTCGGGTCTTTTGGAGAGGGAGGGAGTTCTATTTTGCTACCTTATCTATTTTAGGCCAGAGAACTATTTCCTCAGAGTTAGTGCTTGTGTTAATGTGCTGTGGAGGCCTTGAGTCTAGTTTACACTCTACTTCCTGTCATTCTTTGGCAATGCTGTGGTGCCTCTTTAATCACTCATTAAACTATTTCCTCAGAGGGAGGGAGTGAGGGACTTTGTGCACTTGAAATTGATGAGGCGGTGGTATTCCTTCTTGAATATTATCAAGCTGCTACTTTCCGTGTTATTGCAGCATTTACTTCACAGTCAAGAAATCCTTTTTGCCTCTGGTAAAACGGAAAAGATAGAAAATAAAATATTCCGTAGTTAAAAGCATTCCTATAGGATTATGATATTGACTCATGACGAATTCTGGGGCCATGTTTAGTCTCAGGAAAGTATTATCCTGATGAGTTGCTGCATGACCTTGTATGAAATGGATATTCTGATAGCTATGTTAGACAAGGTTCAGGGGCTATTGTTGCTTACAACTTGAGCTACATCATCAAGTCCTCAAAGGGCTTTTGATATTCAGTAAGGGCAGTAGTCTCCCGTTCAGTAGCAAGCAGAAACTGAATCTGAAATTGACATTTCTGGAATCTTGGGAGGCGCTTGGTTCTCTTTGGTGAAAGACCAAAACTGTTGAGACTATGTATAGCTAATTCTAGTTTTCAAAGTTGATAGCAATAATTTTTTTGTGCCTTGTTTCTGTTTCTTCTATCGGCACGGCCCTTCCACATGAAAGAGAATATATATACCTTTCATGATGTTCACCTTAACAAGATTTACCTTATTCTAAGTGACAAACCTTGTTGAGCACTTTTTTATCTTGGCTATGCTTGCAGACTCTGGCTGCCCTACAATAGTAAGCTTTAACTTCTCATGGGGGTGATCTAACCGCTTACTCAAGAGCTTGCATCTTGTCTCTGTTGATTTTTATTTTTATTTTTTT
>MCJB01002960.1:0-18043 GCA_002018475.1 Nicotiana obtusifolia
TACAAACTCTGCAATTGACCTTTTCATACCGTTCCACCAATACTGTTCCTTGGCATCATGATACATTTTGGTTGAGCCAGGATGGATGGAATATCTGAATTGGTGAATTTCTTTCATTATCCTTTCTCGTAACCCTGCCACATCGGGCACACACAATCGACCTCGACACCTCAAGGTCCCATCCCCTACGATCTCGAAAGTTGAGATCTTGCCTTGCTGAACGTTTTCCTTTAACTGTAAGAAGGTGGGATCTTCATATTGTCGTGCCTTCACTTCCGTCACAAGAGATGATTCCGAGGTGTTATGCACAACAACACCTCCATCCTCGGAATCTAGCAATTTAATTCTCTTGCTGGCTAACTGATGAAGTTCTTTAGTTAAACTTCGTTTACCCATTTCCACATGCACTAAACTTCCCATTGACTTACGACTGAGGGGGTCAGCCACAACATTAGCTTTGCCCGGATGATACAATATTTCAACGTCGTAGTCTTTCAACAATTCGAGCCAATGTCGTTGCCTCAAATTCAACTCTTTCTGACTGAAGATATATTGCAAACTTTTGTGGTCTGTGTAGATATCGACATGGACACCATACAAATAATGCCGCCTGTACTACTGCAGCCAACTCTAAGTCATGGGTGGGATAATTCTTTTCATGCTTCTTCAATTGTCTCGAAGCATAAGCAATTACCCTCCCGTGTTGCATCAATACACAACCCAAACCTATACCGGAGGCATCACAATACACCACATAACCTTCAGTTCCATCGGGAAGAGTAAGAACTGGAGCAGATGTCAATCGGTCTTTCAGTTCCTGAAAGCTCCGCTCACAATTATCTGTCCATTGAAATTTTGCAGCTTTCTGAGTCAGCTTGGTCAACGGCGCGGATATAGAAGAGAATCCCTCTACGAACCGCCTATAATACCCTGCTAACCCCAGGAAACTACGGACTTCTGATGGTGTAGTAGGCCTTGGCCAATTCTTGACCGCATCGATCTTTTGAGTATCGACACTAATACCTTCATCAGATATCACATGGCCTAAGAATGCCACTGAGTTCAGCCAAAACTCGCATTTGTCGAGCTTTGCATACAACCTGTGGTCCCGGAGATTCTGCAAGACTATCCGCAGATGGCCCATATGTTCTGCCTCTGAGCGAGAATATACTAAGATGTCATCGATGAATACCACCACGAACACATCAAGATAGGGCCTGAATACAGTGTTCATGAGATCCATGAAAGCAGCTGGGGCATTTGTTAGCCCGAATGACATCACTAGAAATTCAAAATGGCCATATCTGGTTCGGAATGCTGTTTTTGGAATGTCTTTCTCTTTGACTCTTAACTGGAAATATCCCGACGTAAGTCAATCTTAGAGAAATACCTAGCTCCCTGGAGCTGGTCGAACAGGTCATCAATTCTTGGAAGAGGATATTTGTTCTTTATGGTGACCTTATTCAACTGACGATAATCGATACACATGCGTAACGATCCGTCTTTCTTTCGTACAAATAGGACCGCTGCTCCCCAAGGTGAGATGCTAGGCCAAATGAAGCCTTTATCTAGCAAATCTTTCAATTGCACTTTCAATTCCCGCAATTCTGCTGGGGCCATTCTATACAGAGGAATAGAGATTGGATATGTGTCAGGCAACACATCGATGCCAAACTCAATCTCCCTTTCAGGGGGAAGACCTGGAAGTTCATCCGGGAAGATATCCGGAAATTCATTGACTACCGGAATAGATTGCAACATAGGCGACTTCGCCTTCGCGTCCCTGACGCGAACAAGATGGTAGATATATCCTTTGGAAATCATCTTCCTTGCCTTAAGGTAGGAAATAAACCTACCTTTCGGCGTAGCAACATTTCCTTTCCATTCAAGAACAGGTTCATTAGGAAATTGAAATTTAACTACCTTCGTAGGACAATCAACACTGGCATAGCATGATGCCAACCAATCCATCCCCATTATTACATCAAAATCGACCATTTTTAACTCAATCAAATCTGCCGAGGTTTGACGACTACAAATCGTCACAGTGCAACCTCTGTATACCCTTTTGACAATCACAGAATCTCCTATCGGAGTAGATACCGTAAAGGGTTTACTTAAGATTTCAGATTCAATGCTGAACTTATCGGCCACAAGGGGTGTAATATATGACAATGTGGATCCGGGATCAATCAAGGCATACACATAATGAGAGAATACTGATAATGTACCTGTGACGACATTCGGAGATGACTCGAGGTCCTGTCGACCTGCTAGAGCATATATACGGTTCTGAACATTGCTTGGGCCCGGCGTTGCACCGCCGCCCCTACCACGAGCCTGCTGAGGACCCCGTACTGGAGGTCGAACAGATAATGAAAAACCAGATACAGATCCGGTTGGCTGAACCATACCACCACCCCTTCTACTAGGACAATCCCGCATCATGTGACCAGGCTGTCCGCAAAAGTAACATGTATCAGAACCTTGACGGCAGGGTCCGAAGTGACCCCTACTGCACTGATTACAACGTGGTGTTGGGGGTCGCATCTGACTGATACCCCTATAATATGGCGAGCTCATTGCCCGCGAACTCTGAGACTGTCGAGGGGCACTAATTACACGTGGTGTCCAGTTCCTCGAAGATTGAGGTCTGGCACTACCTCTGGAATCGCCCGCGTACCCTGTCACTCTCGACCTCTTATTCTGATCCCTATCCTATTCTCTGTTCATTCTTAATTGGCGCTTACGGTCCTCTAACTTTTGGGCATACGCCTGAATGCGAGAAATATCCATACCCTCTATCAGAGATGCAGTAGTGCATTCGTTTATTAAATGGGGTCCCAATCTGTTCACAAACAGATGGACCCTATCGCCCATTTCGGCTACCATGTGAGGAGCATACCTCGCTAAGGAGTCAAACTGCATGCTGTACTCCCGTACACTCATATTACCTTGCTTAAGGTTCAAGAATCTGTCAGCTCTGGCCCGTCGTACCTCAACTGGTAGGTAGTGACGAAGGAATGCTTCAGAAAATTCATCCCACACAGGTGGGGAAACATTTGGGCCCCTGGATCTCTCCCAACTATCATACCAAGAGACCGCTAAGTCTCGCAGTCGATAAGAAGCCAACTCTACTGCCTCAGTATCACTAGCATGCATAACCCGCAGTGTGCGGTGTATCTGATCAATAAAATCTTGCGGGTCTTCCTTAGGATCAGACCCGGTAAATACTGGAGGATCCAGACTAACAAACGCACGAACTCTGGTGCTACCCGGTTTATCAGCATCACCGGTACTCTGCCTCTGTGTCTGAGAAGCTACCAAATTAGTCAATAATTGGACTGCGGTCCGCAAGTCCTGGTCTGTGGCATTAGAAGAAGGGACTGGAGAAGCTGGGTGGCTTCTAATATTTTCTGGGGGAGGAGGAGTAGATGAAGTCTGGGAAGGCGTCTCACTTTGACCTTCCATCATAGGGGGCAACTGACTATTACCCTCTCCAGCCTCCATATTAAGTCGTCTAGTACTCATTTGCTTTCTAGTCGAAGGCATCACTGTAAGGAAAACGAAGTGAGCATTAGAGATGAATACTTACGACTTAGCTTTAAGCACGATCTAGATTTGAAAGGAAGGTAACAACATCCTAAATGTCATGTAGCATCCTGATTATAAAATGTGGCGCGCTACACACCCATAATCAAGACTCTACTAGACACGGCTCATAGATAATTCCTAGGTCATGACCTTGCTCTGATACCACTTCTTGTCGTGACCCAACCTAGGGGGCCGCGATCGGGCATCGGACCCTGCTTGCAGGGTACCGGCGAACCCTGTACCTGACTAACCTTATTACTTATAAGGTGCACTTGCCTGGATGGCACATGAACACATAATCCCTGTTAACTGTAATAACGTTAACTTTTCATAATAACATATCATACCATAAGCATGCATTCGCTGTCGCGACACAACCTCGGGGGCCCGCGACCGGGCACCGAACCCTGCTTGCAGAGTACCGGCGAACCCTGTACATGACTACCCTTATTATTCGTAAGGTGCACATACTTGCCAACACGGCAATAATGACATTATACCCGTCGACTATAATGACATTACCTGTCGCAGCAATATACCATAATATAGACATACATTCACCACAACATAACCCACTGGGCTATATACAAAACCATACACACGATACATATGATGCCAACTAGGCGACATAATTACACATAGTCCAACTCCTGTTTATACATACTGACAACTTGTCTACTGAGCCTCTATGGAATGTATACAAAATACTTAGTCGGAACAGGACCCCGACATGCCCAAAAAAAGCATCTATACATCAAAACATACCCAAGTATAGCAGGTCCGAAAGATGAACCCTGCTATTTCTGCTGATCTGGTAGCCTACTGTGGAGGAACTCCGTCTGTCAATCTATTTGGACCTGCAGCACGATATGCAGCGTCCACAAACAAAGGACGTCAGTACGGAAAATGTACTGAGTATGTAAGACAGGAATACAACTGAAAACAGTAACATAAGCAACATAATAGAAGCATACAGCTCATAACAATGGAAATTTAACTCTGAGGGCAGCATACCTTACATATTCATTGTGGAACTTATTTCCATCATTTCAGAGATTTAAAACATAATTCATTCCTCCAAGCCTGTTACTTTCATACGGGTTCATTATATCCAATGCATTAAGTATTCATCTCTTTAGTTTACACCGGCTTTACTAAAGGTTTCTTACTTTTAAGTATATCTTCAAATACATTCATCATATATTCATTCCATTTGTACAATCATCGCACATACGTCCTTATAGGACCACAACCAATAAATATGCCTCCATGGGCTCATAATCATGATCATAACTATAATCATAACCTTAACCGGCCATATCAAGCTCGGTCATAGTCATGTGTGCCTCTTTGGGCTCATACCCGGCTATATCAAGCTCGGTCATAATCATGTGTTCCTCTTTGGGCTCATACCCGGTCATAACTATCCGGCCACAACGGCTCGGTCATAACTACCCGGCCACAACGGCTCGGTCATAAACAACTATCACAAGTTGCCTCATTCGTTCACTTCTTCATTACATGGAATCATTCCAATTAAATCATATACAACCATATATGTGCATTCAATTCATAGCAACTCAATCATATATAATCATACATACATACATTCAATTCGTAACAATTCATTCGTGCCTTACGTTCTTTCTTGTCACCTTTATTACTCTCTCTTCTTTGTCGCAACATAGCATTTAATTCGTGCATCAATCGTACTTATCAATAACACAATTTCGAACAAATAACGACATGTGGAATCTCCCATAGGAGGGAATCAATATAAGCTCTCTTAGCTTCTAAGAATAGAGTATTCATTTGGGGCTTCTTTGAGACATATTGTATTTGACGTGCAAAAGGAAGAACGGTATAGTCTTACATACCTGGTGCGTATATACTTAGCTTCCGCTTCCAAGCTTATGGAAGTGCATTCAATCCTTTAATCTACAATTAGGAACACCCCAATTGTTACTTCATAGATACTACTATTCTTATTCTCAATTCCAGAAGTTCATGAGATGTTTTTCCCTAAATCTCTTCCTTATCATTCTTATTAAACCTATATATGACACATGCAATCCATTAGCTACCATGACCTACACTAGTAGTGATGTTTATCTTAGACCCGTAACTTTCATTCCCAATTTTATGGATTCTTACATGCATGTGTTGGGTCTTCAAGAATTTCTAAGAGAATGGGTGAAGGAACTTACCTTGCATGTTGATTAGCCTAGCTTCCTTTCTTGGTTCTTCAATTTCTAAGTTTTGCCTTTGATTTGGGTTTGCAAAAGAAGTGCTTCAGCTAGGGTTCCTTCTTGCTTCTTCAATTTCTTATGCTTTCCTTCTTCAATTTCGTGTGTTTGGATGAAGAAGAATCAATTTGGGCTTGGGGGTTCCTTGAGAAATGTTCTTGAGAGTGTTCAGATGTTTTGGGGTCTTATAAAATAAAATGGAACGAGTTTGGGTGCCTTTTATAGGTCAAGGAGTTAAAAGCGTAATTTCAGCACAATGCTGATTTCGCGACGCAGGGGAGCATTTCGCGGTTCGCGTTTTGCACTTCGCGGACCACGTTTTAGTCGTGAAACACAACCCAAGTTTCTGTTTCAGTTCGCGATGGGGGGGTCAGTTTCGCGGTTCGCTTTTCCATTTCGCGAACCGCGTTTCCGTCGCGTTTCTCGCCTGGGATTTTCTGTTCGTGTTCGCGACGCCCATGCTCATTTCGCGATTCGCTTTTCAAGAAAGCGAATCGCTTTCTTGTCGCGAAGTACCTCCTCCAGCTTCTGCCCATGTTCGCGATATGCAGGGCCATTTCGCGATGCGCATGTGGGTTTCGCGGTTCGCGTTTCCCACAATGCCATCGCTCTTTGCTCATTTGTTCTTTTTCTTAACATTTTTCAACACTTTTTAATACTTTCTTGCTTTTAAGCCCTTACACATATACCATATCACAACTCAACTAGTAGGTAATATTACACTCTTACGCCTTTCGTCCATTTTGTTTTCCCGCCCTTTTTTTCTTAAAAATTTTCAATATATTTCAACCATTCTCCTTATTCTTAGGCCCATACACACTTACCACATTACGGCATAATCACATAGGTGAATTTACGGGGTATCACATTCGCCCACAACATAACCAATTGGGCTATAATATAAAACCATACAACGTGGTACATACGTTGCCGACAAGACGACTTAATTAGATATAGCCCAACTTCTGTCTGTACATACACTGACTTCTTGTCTAATGAGCCTCTATGGAATACATACAAAATACTTAAGTCGGAACAGGGCCCCGACATGCCCAAAACACCTATTCGAAATGCATACCCAAGTATAGCAAGTCCGGGAGATGAATCTTGCTATGCCTGCTGGACTGGTAGCCTACTGTGGTGGAGGAACTCCGTCTGTCAATCTATTTGGACCTGCAGCACGATATGCAGCGTCCACAAAGTAAAGGACGTCAGTACGGGAGATGTACTGAGTATGTAAGACAGGAATACAACTGAAAACAGTAACATAAGCAATATAATAGAAGCATGCAACTCATATAACGGAATTTACCTCTGAGGGCAGCATACCTTAGCATATTCATTATAGAACTCATTTCCATCATTACAGAGATTTAAGACATATTTCATTCTTACAAGCCTGTCAGTTTCATACTTNCCAACATGGAACACACTACAACTGGATGCTGCAACTGGCCAAAAAACTATAGGTAGAAAGCAGATACACCAGCCAGAAAGGAAGCACAAGGAGCATAAAAACCTGGAAATTGTTCACATTGAGCACGTGAAGTTTCCAGCAGCTAACAACACACAAGACATAGAATGCAAACAGAAATTTGAATCTATTTTGCTTTATGTGAACAAAGGAAGACCTGAATCAAGCTTGCAGACAAAAGAACAAGGAATCAACACCACCTCGGAACATACTTTTTGTATAACAGAACATGACCTTTTTTTACATCCTTTTTGTAGAGGACCCACTACCTACTATCAAAGTATCTTTAGTCGACTTTTTAAACCGACTAGATACATGTACTTTTTTGGCGAGGTAAGGTTTATGTCCCCCTCATATGTAAATCTTTGTTAAGCTATTAATAAAATATAATTTCAATCAAAAAAAAAAAAATCTCAGTACGGTATTCCATCCACAGACTGATGGACAGGCTGAACGTACCATCCAGACACTTGAAGATATGCTACGAGCATGTGTTCTAGATTTCAAGGGGAACTGGGATGATCACCTGGCACTCATAGAATTCGCCTACAATAATAGTTACCATTCCAGCATTAAAATAGCTCCATACGAGGCACTGTACGGGAGGAGATGTAGGTCACTAGTTGGATGGTTCGAAGTCGGTGAGACAGAATTATATGGGCCAGACTTGATTCACCAAGCCATTGAGAAGGTGAAAGTGATACAAGAGCTACTGAAGACGGCCCAAAGCAGGAAAAAATCTTATTCCGATGTCCGACGTCGTGACCTGGAATTTGAGGTTGGTGATTGGGTTTTCTTGAAGATCTCACCGATGAAGGGTGTTATGCGTTTTGGGAAGAAGGGTAAACTGAATCCGTGGTATATCGGGCCGTACAAAATTCTTTGGCGAATTGGACAGGTTGCTTTTGAGTTATAATTGCCATCTGAATTAGAATTTGTCCATCCGGTATTCCACGTATCTATGTTGAGGAAATGTATTAGAGACCCTTCTCGGGTCATCCCTATCAAAGATGTACAAATTACAAGGGATCTTTCATTTGAAGAAATGCCAGTAGCTATATTGGACCGACAAGTCCGCAAGCTAAGGACAAAAGATGTAGCTTCCGTTAAAGTATTGTGGAAGAACAAGAATACGAAAGAGATGACATGGGAAGCAGAGGAGGAGATGAAGTCTAAATACCCTTACCTGTTCCAGCATGGAGATAATGAGGGTGCCGGGGGAACGCAGGATGTATTAAAAGGAGAAACGTCTCTATGAGGTAAGCAATAACGTGAGAATACTCTTTCTTAATACAAATGGTGATATGCGGATAATGTACGTAGCTATAATGCTTTGTATAACCTTGTAAGGCTATAGGTTGGTTTAACTGCTTGCGATTTTTGCTAGGGTCCGTTTAATAGAGAAAACTCAGCCGGAGATTTCCGTCAGAAATCCACAATGAGTTAAGATCCCCGTAAACCCTTACATTCGAGGACGAATGTTCCTAATGGGGGGAGGATGTTATAACCCATATTTGTACACGTTAGATTACGCCGTAAGATAGTCTACATAGGTCCGAGGAGGGAATTACCTTTGAGATAATAAGAGCTTAGTCCTATTGGTCTTAATGATGCAAGGGTGTATAAGGGTGGTTACAAGTATTAGAAGATAAACGAGTTAAGGATGTTGTAACTCGTATTTCGGGTAAATTGAGAGGTGATTAACATTACCAAGAGGTCATGTCTTAAGGTATATGAATCATATAACATCCATTTTATAAGTCTTGAAGTCAAACGAGTTATGAAACAAAAGTCGACAAAAGTTGTCGCAACTTAGGTTCACAATTTTACTTAAACGTTAGGTCAAATGTTTCTGCGCTTTTCTCCCAATTTACTGTCACAACCCAACCTAGGGGGCCGCGACCGGGCACCGGACCCTGCTTGCAGGGTACCGGCGAACCCTGTACCTGACTAACCTTATTACTTATAAGGTGCACTTGCCTGGATGGCACATGACAACATAATCCCTGTTAACTGTATTAACGTTAACTTTTCATAATAACATATCATACCATAAGCATGCATTCGCCCACAACATAACCAATTGGGCTATAATATAAAACCATACAACGTGGTACATACGTTGCCGACAAGACGACTTAATTACACATAGCCCAACTTCTGTCTATACATACACTGACTTCTTGCCTAATGAGCCTCTATGGAATACATACAAAATACTTAAGTCGGAACAGGGCCCCGACATGCCCAAAACACCTATTCGAAATGCATACCCAAGTATAGCAAGTCCGGGAGATGAATCTTGCTATGCCTGCTGGACTGGTAGCCTACTGTGGTGGAGGAACTCCGTCTGTCAATCTATTTGGACCTGCAGCACGATGTGCAGCGTCCACAAAGTAAAGGACGTCAGTACGGGAGATGTACTGAGTATGTAAGATAGGAATACAACTGAAAACAGTAACATAAGCAATATAATAGAAGCATGCAACTCATATAACGGAATTTACCTCTGAGGGCAGCATACCTTAGCATATTCATTATAGAACTCATTTCCATTATTATAGAGATTTAGGACATATTTCATTCTTACAAGCCTGTAAGTTTCATACTTATTCACCTCATCGGATGCATTACGTATTCATCACTTTAGTTTTCCACTGTGCCACTATGGGCTTCCCACTTTTAAGTAAGTTAATGCAAACGCATACATCACATAATCATTATATTTGAATGATCACATGCATATATCCATATAGGACTACCATCAATAATTATGCCTCTGTGGGCTTATTACTAATATCATTATTATTACCTTCCCGACTAATCGGTGTTTATACGCAATCATTGCCCGGCCGAATTCATCATGGCTCTGTGTATATATATATCTTTACTTTAGCTATCATTGCCCGGCCGAATTCATCATGGCTCGGTGTGTATATCTATACTTTAGCTATCATTGCCCGGCCGAATTCATCATAGCTCGGTGTGTATATCTTTACTTTAGCTATCATTGCCCGGCCGAATTCATCATGGCTCGGTGTGTATATCTTTACTTTACTTTACCTATCATTGCCCGGCCGAATCATGGCTCGGTGTGTATATCTTTACTTTAGCTATCATTGCCCGGCCAAATTCATCATGGCTCGGTGTGTATATCTTTACTTTAGCTATCATTGCCCGGCCGAATTCATCATGGCTCGGTGTGTAACTACCCGTCCGGCTATTGCTCGGCCCGGTGTATATATCCTTTATATATATATATATAGTTGCACATTAGGTGCCTGTCCGACCGACTTATAAGACGGCTCGGTATATAAACAACTATCACAAGTTGGCTCATTCAATCACTTCTTCATTACATGGGTTCATTCCAATTCAATCATATACAACATACATATACATTCAATTCATAGCAAGCTTACTTACGACTTATGTTCTTACTTGTTACTCTTACTACTCTTCTTTCTCATAGCGTCACGACACTTAGTGCTTATATCGATTGAACTCATAAAGTGACATAGTGTCAAATAGATAGCAACATATAGAAACTTCCATAAGAGGGAATCAATACAAGCTCTCTTAGCTTCTAAGAATAGAGTATTCCTTTGGGGCTTCTTTGAGACATTGTATTCGACAAGAATCGTGCAAGAGAAAGAACGGTATAGTCTTACATACCTGGAACGTATATCTAGCATTCGCTTCAAAGCTATGGAAGTGCTTACAATCCTTTAATCTACAATTTAGGAACAACTCAATCGTTACTTTACTGTGCTTCATAGCTACTACTTTTTCATAATTTCTGAAATTCATGTGATGCTCTCCCATAATCTCTTCCTTCCTAGTCTTATTAAGCATGTTTATGACACATGCAACTCAAGATCGTTCATGACCCACTCTATTGGTGGTGACTAATTTGGACCCATAGCCTTCATTCTCATTTTTTGTGGATTCTTACATGCATATGATGGATTTCCAAGAATCCCTAAGTAAATGGGTGGAAGAACTTACCTTGCATGTTGATTAGCCTAGCTTTCTTTCTTGGTTCTTCAATTTCTAAGTCTTTGTCCACAAATGGGGTTTGTAGAAGGAGCAGGGATTCAGCTATTGACCCTCTATGTTCTTCAATTCCTTTGTTTACTTCCGTTAACCTTCAACCGAGGATTTAGAAGAAGGGAATTTGGTGGCTTTGATGCTAGGGCTTGAGAGAAGTCTTTGGAGCTATTTACTCTTGCTGGGAAATCAGAAAAATGAAGAAGGGACGAGGTTGGGGTCCCTTTTATAGGGCTAGGGGTAAAAGACTTCCGGACTTGGAATTGTCAGGAATGCGATCACATTCCAGCCATAGACAGGAATGCGGTTCGCATTCCGGTCGCAGAACTCGCTTAAATTTTCTGTTCCCAAATGCGGTCGGAATGCGGTGCGCATTCCTAAATGCGATCGCATTCCGGTCGCATTTTGGACATTTAGCCCAGCCCAGTTTTCTGCCTCATTCTGCGATGAGAGAGTCGATTCTGCGATTCGCATTTACCAAATGCGATCGCATTTTTGGTCGCATTCTTGACAAACTTTCAGCCCATGGTTCTGTTCCACTCTGCGATGGAACCTGTCATTTCTGCGGTCGCATTCGTCTTCTGCGGTCCGCATTTTGCTACTTTTGTTTTCTTTTAAATTTTTAGACCATTTTCCGGGTTCTTGGTTCTTTTTACGTAACTACCCCTTTAGCATAATTAAATGAACATATTTCTACGGGTTGTAACATTTACAAGGAATTACGGGGTGATCTACCTACCAAATTAAAGGTCTATGAGTCTAGTTTCCAACTCATTAAACCGTTTGTTAATATGATCTCGGAGTATTGAGATAATTGTATTTCCGCAGACTTGCGCAGACTGGTAGGTGACAAGAAGGTGCATCACCTACTTGCCAAAATTAGGGGACAAAATTAAAAGTCCCAAGTCGGACAAGAGAGAGCTATTAAGAGCTTTTAAAGTCAGTTATTTCACTATTATTTCATACCTTCAAAACCGAAATTGAACCCCTGCAACCCCTCCCCAAAAATCCCACACAAACCCTAATCGATTTTCCCTCTCTTTCAAGTTCAAATTGGGGGTGAAACCTAGAGTTTGAAGAACCAAAGCAAGGGATGAGTTATCCAACAAGTAAGGTGAGTTTACTGCTCTCTTTCATACATTTTTTTTTACTTTGAATTCATGGTAAGTCGTTCTATATATGTAAGAACTCACGGGACGGTGATCAAAAGCTGTGAGTTCGAGTTATTCACTTGTAGCGGACTGTTTTGTGGACTGTTTTGTGTTGCTGTAAAGCTGCGTGTTTTACTACTGATTTGTGGAGTTTTGGAGGAGGAAGGGTGTGTAGAAACACCATATATATTTAGGGTTTTGGGCTGATAGTTGTTCGTAACATTTCCGGGTCGTTTGACACGACTATGGTGGCCATCGTATGTATGAAGTGATTAACTTTTGCGTGGATTGTTTTGGGAGGATTAATATGATTATTATTGATGTTGTTTGGGCTGTTTGGTGATTGTGTTAACTTGTGGGAAGTCCTATATATAGGGGAGGTGCTGTCTGTTTTATCGCAAAATAAGTTACAGTCGATACATAATAGTTACAACGCTTAAACGATAACGGTAGTGTCATTTCTGTTATTGTAGACTAAGGAGTCGTGGAATATTCATAGCTTGAGGTTGAGAAGTATATACAAGGTATGTGAGACTGTCCTTTTTCTTCTTTTGCACGACTCAGATTATACATAATGCAATGAACGAGCCCCAAAGATACTCTACTCTTAGAAGGTAGTAGTACTTATATTGTTTCCCCCTTATGGGAGGATTGAGGTTGATGTTACTTCTTTGACCTTGCGCCAGTCCGAAAGGTTGAAACTATGATTCCAATGAGTCCAGTATGCATTATCTATTTTACTCTACCGAGCTGCGCTAGGCACCTATTGTGCAACTATATATATATATGTCATACACTACTTAGTCGCGCTATAGACGAAAGCTATTTTACTTTACCGCGCCGCGCTATAGTCGGCCAGGCAGGCACCTATTGTGCAACCACTGATCAGTTGGGTATGATGAAGATGAGGCCCATAGAGGCGTACGTATATGATGATTTTAAAAAGGATATATATATATATATATGTACATGCATGTGCACAGCAGGTATCTCATGGTTAGTCGCCCTCAGAGGCATTCAGATGGTACAGATTTTATGTTTCTTATCCCGATACATGTTATTGTTCTTATGTTATGTTTTCCCGTCTTACATATACAGTACTTTATCCGTACTGACGTCCTTTTATTTGTGGACGCTGCATGTCGTGCTGCAGGTCTGGACAGAAAGATAGACGAGGCTCTCCCACCATAGCAGGCGGTCCAGTTCAGCGGATATTGGCAAGATCCATCCTTCGGACTTGCCGTAGTCTTGGTATGCATTTTGTTATAGGCATTAGGGGCATGTCGGGGCCCTGTTCCGACATATGTTGCATCATGTATGTTCCAGTAGAGACTCATAGACAAGGGGTGGGTTTATGTATAGTTGGATTGCCTTGTCGGCAAATGTATTTTGTTGTACTATTTTTGCATCACAGCCTTAAGGGCCATGTTATATATACATATGTTCATGTTATTGTATGGTATTTCAATTGATCATGATCATGGTTTTCTATTCACACGGGCATCGACGACCTTATAGATAACAAGGAAGGTAAGATGAAAGGTACGACGGCACTCGGCGAGTAGGGTCCGGGTGCCAGTCGCGACCCTCCGGCTTGGGTCGTGACACTATTATCCGATTTAAGAATGGGTTGAATAATGATATCTCCAATCAGTTGAGGCTACATTTGTTCATTGCTCTTCATGATGTGTTCTTAGTTGCCATTGAAGCCGAAAAGATGATTAAAGAAAGCCGGACAGCTCGATATAGAGGGGGTTCCGATTCCACTATCACAAGTCGAAACAAAGAGTGGAAGACGCCGAACACGGGGGGAGCAAGCCAAAACCGAGAGCCTAAGAAGCTAGCCCAAGCTGCGGCACCTGGGGTTGAACCTAAGGGGTCCGAAGGTAATTCTAAGGCTCAACTCAATTCTCCTAGCGCATCTTCTTTTCAGTGTAACAAATGCAAAGGCTATGGGCATTTCGCTAAGGATTGTCCAACACGGAGGACCATGTTAATTCTTGATGATGGAACTGTGTGTGAAGAAGAAAGTGAAGAAGAGATTGAGGATGATAAGGGGGCAGAATTGGTTGAGTGCGGTGAGGAAGAGTTAGAAGAAGAGGGTGTGAATATGTTCTTAGTGGTACGTAGGAACTTGAGCACTATGAACGTACAGGAGGAAGGAGATATACAGCGTGAGAACTTGTTTCATGCTAGATGTAGGGTGAAAGGAAAGGTGTGCTCGATGATAATAGATTCCGGAAGTTGAGCTAATGTAGTAAGCCACACGTTAGTGAATTTAGTATACCTACGAGGAAACATCTCCATCCTTATCGATTGCAGTGGTTGAGTGAGTATGGTGAATAAAAGGTAGTAAAGCAGGCACTCATTAAGTTCAAGGTGGGAGCTTATCAGGATGAAATCTTGTGCGATGTGGTGCCTATGCAGGCGTGCCATTTACTATTGGGCAGACCTTGGCAGTTTAATAGATGTGTTGATCATGATGGAAGGGCCAACACTTATACGGCCAGGCTGGAGGGCAAGAGTTATGTACTTAAGCCCTTGACACCTAAACAAGTTAGTAATGATTACAAACGCATGCGAGAGCTGAAAGAGACAGCTAAAGCTAAGGGTGTTTGTCTAGTTCATAAGGGTGTTTTCTTGAGTTCTAATGACGAATTTTCTACTAACGTTCACCTCTTGCCTAGTGTTGTTGATGATGTTTTACAGCAATATGTGAACATGCCGCGTGGAGATGGTTCATTCCAAGTGTTGCCGTAGATCAATAACAACGCCTATGTTATAGACCTGCCAGGTAGTGCCGCTTTGAAAGATGAGGATTGTTCGATTTCGAGGACGAAATCTTCTCAAGAAGGGGAGAATGATGCAAGCCAACCTGATCAAGCTACGTTCATGCCATCAATGTTGGATAAGACAAGAAAAGGCATTGGTTAGCCTTGGAGAAGAGCCAAGCGTCCATAAATATTGCTATGGACGAATCTTGTGTTGAAGATGTACATTTGTGTTTATGTTGTATTATTGTGTTGCTGTAGAAGGCATTGATTCTTACTTAAGGGGTCCTGCGTCACTATTCTTTAAATTAGCCAAATTGTGGCCTTTTTGCTAATTAGTTGTTTCCTAGTTGATTTAGGTTACTAGTTATTCTTTTCCTATTTGAGTTAGGTAAAGGCTCATCCTATATAAGCCTAAATACTTCATTATTTTGACACCTTTTGACATTATTTTCAATCAAAAAACGGCAGCACATTGCTCCCAAAATCATGTGAATTAACTTGTCCAATTTTGGTGTGATTCAAAATTGAACTTGTTCCTTTGTTTGATCGAACAATTTGCAAGATCATCGTTATCTTGAGGGTCGTTTGTATAGCATAGGTACTCCTTGATTTCATCAAGAAGGTAAGTAGACAAGTTCCTACTTGTTGTCTTGATAATTCATAGAGCGTCTTGCTTCTATCTTTTATTTTATTGTTTCCGCGTTTAATATTGCATCAACATGGCCCTAAAGGCTGCGATGCAAAAACTATACAACAAAATACATTTGCCGACAAGGCAATCCAACTATACATAAACCCACCCCTTGTCTATTGTCTAAGAGCCTCTACAAGAAGACAAACAATGCAACCTGTGTCGGAACAGGGCCCCGACATCCCCATAATGCCTATAACAAAATGCATACCAAGACCACGGCAAGTCCGAAGGATGAATCTTGCCAATATCTGCTGAACTGAGCAGCCTACTGTGGTGGGGGAGCCTCGTCTATATGTCTGCCCGGACCTGCAGCACGACATGCAGCGTCCATAAGAAAAGGATGTCAGTATGTATAAAGTACTGAGTATGTAAGACAGGAAAATCATAATATAAGAACAGTAATATGCGTCAGTATAAGAAACATACAACCTGTGCCATCTGAATGCCTCTGAGGGCGACTAACCATGAAATGCCTGATGTGCATATGCAAATACATATATATATATCCCTTTTTAAAATCATCATATACATACGCCTCTGTGGGCCTTATCATCATCATATACTTAAGCCTCTGTGGGCCTCATCATCATCATACCCAACTTATCAGTGGTTGCACAATAGGTGCCTACCCGACCGACTATAGCGCGACTCGGTGTAGTAAAATAGATAATGCATGCTGGACTCATAGGAATTGTACTTCCTGTGACGTAAGGTCGAAGAAATAATATACATCAATCCTCCCATAAGAGGGGAAACAATACAAGCACTCCTACCTTCTAAGAGTAGAGTATCTTTGAGGGCTCGTTCATTGTATGATGTACAATCGGAGTCGTGCAAAAGAAAGAAAGGAGTAGCCTCACATACCTGGTATTCTCTGCGCCAATTTCAAGCTATGTACTGTCGTAATTCCTTAGTCTACAATGAAAGAAACGATTCTAACGTTATCCTCAAAACGTTATAATTACAATCAACCACAACCCTAAATTTATATGGTGCTTCTCAACACCCTTCTTCCTCCAAAACCCCATAACGATAGTAGTAATGTCACGCCCCGCCCGGCGGGCCTGCGACACGGGCACCGGACCCTGCTCGAAGAGTACCGGCGAACCCTTCATTTCAGCTATCTTATTATTTCAAACAAAAAGATCATTTAATTGGACCTCTCATTGGGGTCACGCTTCGTACACATACATACATACACACATCCATGGAAACGTATCACTGTGTTTAGGCATAAGATTTACAAAACATGAATACACCTTGACACCTATTTATACATAGCCAACCACTGTCTATACACCACTGGTATTGTCTATTGAGCCTCTATTAGAACAGACATTAAACATCCTAAGTCGGAACAGGGCCCTGACGTGCCCAAAATATCTATACAAAATGCATACCCAAATATAGCAAGTCCGAAAGATGAATCTTGCTATGTCTGCTGAGCTGGTAGCCTACTGAGGTGGAGGAGCTCCGTCTGTCAATCTATTAGGACCTGCAGCACGATATGCAGCGTCCACAAAATAAAGGACGTCAGTACGGAAACTGTACTGAGTATGTAATACATGAAATACAATATAAGTGCAGTAATATAGGCATCAGGATAGAAACATATAACTCGTAGTAACGGAATTACCTCTGAGGGCAGCGACCATGTCACGTAGAAATATTTATGTCTAATTACATGCTTCCATTTCGTCATTGTTATATTGCCTATTTCCATTATTACAGCATTATACTATTACCTTTGCAAGTTTGCCATTTTCAAATACATTCACATTACCGGGTGCATTACGTAATCGTTACCTTAACCCACTATCTGCGCCACTGTGGGCTTGTCATTTTCATATACATTTAATGTTACCGAAATTGTTTACATAACCGTTACCTCATACAATCACACACATGCCTCCATGGGCTCATAATCATACCCGGTCATTTTTAGGCTCGGTCACAACTACCCGGCCATAACCCAACTGACCGGTGGTTGCACAATAGGTGCCGTACCCGGCCGACTATAGCGCGGCTCGGTAGAGTAAAATAAATATATACATATATAT
>MCJB01002961.1:0-10783 GCA_002018475.1 Nicotiana obtusifolia
ATTAATGTCTTCAATAACTACACGATAATAAAACTGTTCATCGCATAACTAGCATTACTCCATTTGAATGTGTTTATGGTTTTAATCCTTTGATACCACTTGATCTTGTTCCTTTGCCGAGAGATGCAGTTATCAGCATCGACGGAGAAAACCGGGCAGCTGCGTTACTCGAATTACATGCTAAGGTGAGGAAAACTTTGGAAGAATCAAGAAGAATAAAGGAAGGAAGAAGCTGGACTTAAAGAAAGGTGACTGGGTTTGGGTGCACTTCCGAAAGGAAAGATTTCCGAACCATAGGAAAGGGAAGTTAGCTCCGCGGGGAGATGGACCATTTCAAGTGTTGCAGAAGATCAATAACGACGCCTATGTTATAGACCTGTCAGGTAGTGCCGCTTTGAAAGATGAAGATGGTTTAATTTCGAGGACGAAATTCTCTCAAGAGGGGGAGAATGATGCAAATAAATTTGATCAAGTGTTATCAATGCCATCTATGAACAAGACAAGAAAAGGCGTTGGTTAGCCTTGGAGAAGAGCCAAGCGTCCATAAATCTTACTATGGACGAATCTTATGTTGAAGATGTGCATTTGTGTTTATGTTATACTATTTTGTAGTTATGGAAGACATTAATTCTTACTTTGGAGTCCTGCGTGACTATTCTTTAAATTAGCCAAATTCTGGCCTTTTTGTTAATTAGTTGTTTCCTAGTTGATTGGACGAATCTTATGTTGAAGATGTACATTTGTGTTTATGTTGTACTATTTTGTTGTTATGGAAAACATTAATTCTTACTTTGGAGTCCTGCGTGACTATTCTTTAAATTAGCCAAATTGTGGCCTTTTTGTTAATTAGTTGTATCCTAGTTGATTTAGGTTAACTAGTTATTGTTTTCCTAGTTGATTTAGGTAAAGGATCATTCTATATAAGCCTAAACACTTCATTATTTGGATACCTTTTGACATTATTATCAATCAAAAAACGGCAGCACATTGCTCCCAAAATCATGTGAATTAACTTGTCTAATTTTGGTGTGATTCAAAATTGAACTCGTTCCTTGTTTGATCGAACAGTTTGCAAGACCATTGTTGTCTTGAGGGTTGTTCGTATAGTATAGGTACTTCGTGACTTCATCAAGAAGGTAAGTAGACTAGTTCCTACTTGTTGTCTTGATAGTTCATTGAGCGTCTTGCTTCTATCTTTTATTTTCTTGTTTGAGCAATTATATTGCATCAGTTGGTATCAGAGAAATTATATTGCATCATTGCATGTGAATTCCTGGCCTTTTTCCTTCGATTCCTCAAATTCGAAGTCTTGCCCTCAATATGGGTTTGTAGGAGGAGGAAACTCAGCTAGGGTTTCTCTTTAGTTCTTCAATTTCTTGATTCCTTCTTCAATTTAAGGCTTGGAAGAGGAAGAAATTGGTTGTGTTTGTGTGGGGCTTTGAGAGGGGTCGTCTGGGGGCCTTCTACTATGTTTAAGTTCAGAAAAATGAAGAAGGAACAGGTCTAGGTCCCTTCTATAGGTCCGTCAATAAGTGGCACACGTGTCTGACATTTTTCAGGTTTGAGGTCGCATATCCGCCGCTCAGGACATGTGGTTTGCTTTCTGGCCGCAAATCTCAACCTAAAATTCTGTTGCATTATGCAAAAAAGAAGTGCCAGATTTGCGGTTCGCATTTTCAACAATGCGACCGCATTCTGGTCGCATTTCTGATGTGGATTCAGCCCAGAACTCTGTTCCATTCTTCGATGGAAGGTTTCACATTTGCGGTCCGCATTTGCATTATGCGGTCCGCATACTGGCCGCATATTTGACACAATTTCAGCCCAGAACTCTGTCTCAGTTTGCGATCCTGGTGTTGGATATGCGGTCCGCATTTGTGCTTTGCGATTGCATATCCAACTATGCGACACTTCTGCTCTTTTTCTTAACTTTTGAACTATTTTCCGGGTTCTTAGGTCCTTATATGTGAACTATCTTTAGGCGTATTTTAACGTACGAATTTATGGGTTGTAACACTTTTGTTGTATAGTTGTTTTTGTATGATGGCCTTGTTGTCCATGTTATATATATGTATGTGTTCACGTTGTTCTCTGGATTTTGGGCTGATTAAGATTATGGTTTGCCATTCATACTGATCTCGTTGGCCCTTATAGACAGTAAGAAAGGTTGATGAAATGTACGTCGGCACTCGGCAAGTAGGGTCCGGGTGCCCGTCATTGGCCCTCCGGTTTGGGTCGTGACAAACTTGGTATCAGAGCACGTCTGAATTGTCTATGAGCCGTGTCTAGTAGAGTCTTTATTATGGATGTGTAGCGCGCCACATTTATAATCAGGAGGCTGCCTGACATTTAGGGTTGTTACTTTCTTCCTAAATCTAGATCGTGCGTAGGGTTGAGTCGTAAGTATTCATCTCTAATATTCGCCTTGTTTTCCTTCAGCGATGCCTTCGACTAGGAAGCAAACAACTAGTAGACGGCTTGGTACAAATGCGGGAGAGGGTACCAATCAGGTGCCCCAAGCTAGAGAAGGCCAAAGTGAGCCTCAGAGTGAGATGCCGTCTCGGACCTCATCTACTCCGCCTTCCCCAGAGGACATTAGAAGCCACCCAGCATCTCCAGTTTCTCTATCTGGTACTACAGACCAACACTTGCGGACTGCGGTACAGTTGTTGACTAGCTTGGTAGCTTCTCAGACTCAGAAACAGAATATCGGTGCTGCTGATAGACCGGTTAATGCCAGAGTTCATGATTTTATTAATCTATATCCTCCAGTGTTCACCGAGTCAAACCCCAAGGAGGACCCGCAGACTTTTATTGATCAGATTCATCGCACACTGCGGGTTATGCATGCTAGTGATACGGAGGCAGTAGAGTTGGCTTCTTATCGGTTACGGGATTTAGCAGTTTTATGGTATGATAGTTGGGAAAGATCCAGGGGTCCGAATGCTTCCCCACCTGTGTGGAAGGAATTTTCTGAGGCATTTCTTCGTCACTACCTACCAGTTGAGATATGACGAGCCAGAGCTGATAAATTCTTGAACCTTAGACAAGGTAACATGAGTGTGCGAGAGTACAGTATGTAGTTTGATTCTTTAGCAAGGTATGCTCCCCATATGGTGGCCGAGATGAGTGATAGGGTCCATTTGTTCGTGAACGGATTGGGACCACATCTGATAAATGAGTGCACGACAGCATCCTTGATAGAGGGCATAGATATTTCCTGTATTCAGGCTTATGCCCAGACCCTAGAGGATCGTAAGCGCTAGCAGAGGGCAGATAGGTAGCAGGATAGGGGCCAGCATAAGAGGACGAGATTTGCAAGGTATTCTGGTGACTTCAGAGGTAGTGTCAAGCCCCATTCTTCGAGGAGTTCGGCGCCACCTGTAGCTAGTGCCCCTCCACAGTTTCAGAGACCTCGATATGATCGACTTACCTATTTGGGTCCAGGTCAGAGTTCGCGGGCATCTGGCTCGCAACATCACAGGGATACTAGTCAGATAAGACCCCTAACACCACGTTGTGATCAGTGCGGCAAGGCCCATTTTGGACTATGTCGTCGAGGTTCCGATGTATGCTATTCTTGTGGACAGCCTGGCCATATAAGGCGGGATTGTCCTAATAGAGGAGGTGATGGTATGGTTCAGCCGACTGGATCTGCGTCTGGTTCTTCCTCATCAGTTTGACCTCCAGCACGGGGTTTCCAGCAGTCGACAGGTCGTGGTAGGGGTAGAGGTGCAGCGCCGAGTCCGAGTGGTACCCAAAATCGAATTTATGCTCTAGCAGGTCGGCAGGATCTCGAGTCGTCTACGGATGTTGTTACAGGTATACTGTCTGTATTTTCTTATGATGTATATGCGTTGATTGATCCGGTATCTACATTATCATGTGTTACACCCCTTGTGGCTGATATGTTTAGCATCGAACCTGAATTAATAAGTAAACCATTTGCAGTATCTACTCCAATAGGAGATTCTGTGGTTGTTAGGAGAGTATATAGAGGTTGCACCGTGACGATTTGTAGTCGTCAGACCTCGGCGAATTTATTTGAGTTAGTAATGGTTGATTTCGATGTGATAATGGGAATGGACTGGTTAGCCTCATGCTATGCAAATGTTGATTGTCGTACGAAGATGGTTAGGTTTCAATTTCCTGGTGAATCTATCATTGAATGGAAGGGGAATATTATTATGCCGAAAGGTAGGTTTATTTCCTGTCTTAAGGCAAGGAAGATGATCTCAAAGGTGTATATTTATCATCTCATTCGCGTTATGGATGTGGAGGTAAAGCCGCCTACTCTACAATCAATTCTCGTGGTCAATGAATTTCCAGATTCCCAGATGAACTCCCAGGCCTTCCTCCTTAAAGGGAGATTGAGTTTAGCATTGATGTGTTGCCTGACACTCACCCCGATTTCTGTCCCTCCATACAGAATGGCCCCAGCAGAGTTGCGAGAGTTGAAAGTGCAGTTGAAGGACTTGCTGGATAAGGGCTTCATCAGGCCTAGTACTTCACCTTGGGGTTCACCTGTCTTGTTTGTGCGGAAGAAAGACGGGTCGTTGCGGATGTGTATCGATTATCGACAGTTGAATAAGGTTACTATAAAGAATAAATATCCACTTCCAAGGATTGATGACCTGTTTGAAAAACTCCAGGTTGCCAAGTACTTTTCCAAGATTGACTTACGTTCAGGGTATCATCAGGTGAGGGTCAAGGAGAAGGATATTCCAAAAACAGCCTTCCGGACAAGATATGGGCCTTTTGAGTTCTTGGTAATGTCGTTCGGGATAACAAACGCCCCAGCATCTTTTATGGATCTTATGAATACCGTATTCAGGCCTTTTCTTGATGTGTTCGTCATTGTATTCATTGATGACATTCTAGTGTACTCTCGTTCAGAGACAGAACATACGGGCCACTTGCGGATAGTATTACAGATCCTTCGGGATCGCAAGTTATATGTGAAGTTCTCCAAATGTGAATTCTGGCTGAACTCAGTAGCATTCCTAGGCCATGTGATATCTGACGAGGGTATTAGTGTCGACACTCAGAAGATCGATGCAGTGAAGAGTTGGCCAAGATGCACAACACCGTCAGAAGTCCGCAGTTTTCTAGGGCTAGCAAGATATTATAGGAGGTTTGTAGAAGGGTTTTCCTCTATATCAGCACCATTGACTAAGTTAACATGGAAAGCTACCAAGTTCCAGTGGTCTGACACTTGTGAACGTAGTTTCAAGGAGCTAAAGAATCTGTTGACCTCCGCACCAGTGCTTACTCTCCCAGAGGGAACAGAAGGATATGTGTTATGTTGTGATGCTTCAGGTGTAGGTTTGGGATGCGTATTGATGCAACATGGGAAAGTCATTGCTTACGCATCAAGACAATTGAAGAAGCATGAAAATAATTATCCAACCCATGATTTGGAATTGGCCGCAGTAATATATGATTTGAAGATATGGCGGCACTACTTATACGACGTCTATGTTGACATCTACACAGATCACAAGAGTTTGCAATACATCTTCAGTCAGAAGGAGTTGAATTTGAGACAGCGACGTTGGCTCGAATTATTGAAAGACTACGACGTCGAGATATTGTATCATTCCAGAAAAGCCAATGTTGTGGCAGACGCTCTCAGCCGTAAGTCAATGGGAAGCTTAGTACACGTTGAAGCGGGTAGATGGGGATTGACTAAAGAGCTTCATCAGCTGGCCAATATGAGAATCAGATTATTAGACTCTAATAACGGAGGTGTTACTGTGCATAATACATTAGAATCATCCTTGGTAGCCGAGGTAAAAGCACAGCAATATGAAGACCCTATCTTAGTACGATTGAGAGAGGGCATTCAGCAGTGTAAAATTACGGCTTTTGAGATTGGAGGAGACGGAACACTGAGATACCACGACCGATTATGTGTGCCTAATGTGGCAGGGTTCCGAGAGAAGATTATGAATGAGATTCATCAATCCCGATATTCCATCTATCCCGGCTCGACAAAGATGTATTATGATGTCAAAGAGCAGTATTGGTGGGATAGCATGAAGAAGTCTATTGTAGAATTTGTAGCCCAGTGTCCCAATTGTCAACAGGTAAAGATAGAACATCAGAAACCCGGTAGATTGCTTCAGAATATAGAAATTCTAACCTGGAAATGGGAGGTGTCAATATGGACTTCATTATTGGATTACCTCACTCTTATCATAAGTTTGACTCCATCTGGGTGATAGTTGATCGACTTACAGAATGTGCCCATTTTCTGCCAGTTAAGACAACCTACACAGCTGAAGACTATGCGAAGCTATATATTAGGGAGATTGTTAGACTTCATGGTGTGCCGGTGTCTATTATATCAGACCGAGGAGCTCAATTTACGGCGAACTTTTGGAGGTCTTTTCAGAAGGGTTTGGGCACACAGGTGAATCTCAGCACGACTTTTCATTCGCAGACTGATGGACGGCTGAACGTACTATTCAGACACTGGAAGATATGCTGCGAGCACGTGTTCTAGATTTTAAGGGAAATTGGGATGACCATCTTCCACTCATAGAATTTGCCTACAATAATAGCTACCACTCCAGTATTAAGATGGCCCCATACGAGGCCTATACGGGAGGAGATGTAGATCACCAGTTGGATGGTTCGAAGTCGGTGAAACTGAGTTATATGGGCCAGATTTGATCCACCAAGCCATCGAGAAGGTGAAGGTGTGTCACGACCCAACCGGAGGGCCGCGACATGGCACCGGACCCTGCTTGCAGAGTGCCGGCGTACCCCTCATATCTGCTATCTTACTTTCTTTGTTATCTACAAAGCCTGTCATACGCATGCAGTTTCGAACACCATCACAGTGGGCTAAAACGTTATACCATGACATAAACATACTTATAAACATAGTGTGCCAACGGGGCTACAGTGCAAAACTATACAACATAATACATATGCCGACGAGGCAACATAACTGTACATGCGTCAACCCAACACTTGTCTATACATACATTGACATTTGTCTATGAGCCTCTACAAGAACATACATTAAGCAACCTATGTCGGAACAGGGCCCCGACATGCCCAAAATGCCTACTCAAAAGCATACCAATGCTATAGCAAGTCCGGAGGATGAATCTTGCCAATATCTGCTGAACTGTATAGCCTACTGCGGTGGGGGAACTCCGTCTATCAGTCTACCAGGACCTGCAGCATGACATGCAGCGTCCACAGAAAAAGGACGTCAGTACGGATAATGTACTGAGTATGTAAGACAGGAAACATCATACATGAACAATAACATAAGCATCAGGACAAGAAACATGTAACCTGTACCATCTGAACGCCTCTGAGGGCGCTAACCATGACATGTTCGTAGTGCTTATACATATACACATAACCTTTATAATATCATCATATTCGTATTCATTATCATTATCATCGTCTTATACCTACGCCTCTGTGGGCTTACCATTTTCATATACATTTATTGGTATCATATACGTTTACATAGTCGTTACTTTATACCATTACATACGCCTCTGTGGGCTCGTCATTAACATATGCCTCTGTGGGCTCATACCCGGCCTTCATTAGGCTCGGTCATAACGTATGCCTCTGTGGGCTCATCATCATAATATGCCTTTGTGGGCTCATCATCATCATCGTATCACATCGTAGCTTACCCGGCCGTACTGGGCTCGGTCATAACATACCCGGCCTTCATTAGGCACGGTCATACGAATTAGATTACACATATATATATACAATACATTGCATGCTCGTTTATAGAAATATGTTCCAGGCCCTTTTTAGTGACATACGATTACTATCCCCTTTTTCACGTGATTAATAATACCTCTTTAATAAGAACCTTATAAGACTCAAGAAATACCAACAACATTGATTTCATAAGAACAAGAGCAATCCTTCCATAGAGTGAAACAATATAAGCAGCCCTAACTTCTAAGAGTAGAGTATTCTTTTAGGGCTCGTTCATTGCATTGTAATCGATATGAGTCGTGCAAATGAAAGAACGGTATAGTCTTACATACTTGGTATATGCTGCACCAGTTCTCAAGCTATGCAATAGCTACGATTCCTTAGTCTACAATTAAGGAACAATTCACCCATTACTCACTAAGTGTCATAAATTATCATTAATCACAATCCCCTAGTTTTGCATGGTGCCTCCCCACATCCCTTTCTCCTCTAATCCTTATCAAACGTATTTGTAACACATGCAACTCATTTACAACCCATAATAATCGTGACCCATTCTGTTTAGCAGTGTTTATCTTGAATTCTTGATTTCCTACCACCCTCCCACGGGTCTTTACAGGCATGCAACTACATATCATGAAATCCCAAGGGAAAATTACATGAAAGGGAGTAATAACTTACCTTGCATGTGAATTCCTAGCCTTCTCCTTCGATTCCTCAGATTCTAGGTCTTGCCCTCAATGTGGGTTCGTGGAAGGGGGAAATTCAGCTAAGGTTCCTTTTTAGTTCTTCAATTCCCTGATTCCTTTTTTAATTTAGAGCTTGGAAGAGAGGAAATTGGTTGTGTTGGTGTGGGGATTTGAGAGGGGTTGTTTGGGGGCCTTCTACTATGCTTAAGTTCAGAAAAATGAAGAAGGAACGGGTTTGGGTCCCTTTTATAGGTCTGTCAATAAGTGGCACACGTGTCTGACATTTTCAAGTTTGAGGTCACATATCCGCCGCAAACAGGACATGCGGTTCGCATTCTGGTCGCAAATCTCAACCCAGAAATTTGTTGCATTATGCGACGCAGAAGGGCCAGATTTGCGGTTCGCATTTTCAACAATGCGACAACATTCTGGTCGCATTTCAGACGCGGATTCAGCCCAGAACTATGTTCCATTATGCGATGGAAGGTGTCACATTTGCGGTCTGCATTTGCATTATGCGGTCCGCATACTGGCCGCACACAATTTCAGCCTAAAACTCTGTCTCAGTTTGCAATCTTGGTGTTGGATATGCGGTCTGCATTTGTGCTTTGCTGTTGCATATCCAACTATGCGACACCTTTGCTCTTTTTCTTAACTTTTGAACTATTTTCCGGGTTCTTAGGTCCTTATATGTGAACTATCTTTCGGCGTATTTTAACGTATGATTTTACGGGTTATAACACTCTGCCCCCCTTAGGAACATTCGTCCCCGAATGTAGGGATCTACGGAAGCTAGTGAATCCCAGCATTAAATGAAAGGTAATAATGAAGAGTATCTCAAGTTCCTATTTACCTCGTATGGACGCCTCTCCTTTCCATGCGTTCTGTGTTTCTTCGGCATCATCATTATTTACATTGTGGAACAGGTGGGGGTATTTAGATTTCATCTCTTCTTCTACTTCCCATGTCATTTCCTCCATATTCCTGTTCCTCCATAACACTTTAACGGAAGCTACAACTTTTGTCCTTAGCTTGCGGATTTGTCGGTCTAATATGGCCACAGGTACCTCTTCGTATGTTAGATCCTCTGCAATCTGTATGTCTTGGATGGGGTGATCCGCTCAAATAACACCTTAATAATAGTGAAAGCGATCGATGTCAAATATAGTAACCCAACTAGGTTGGGGTCGAATCCCACAGGGAATAGGCGTGAAACAAATATCTGATTAATGTAGTATTTCACTTAGTCTTAATTCGATCAAGTAACCAAATAAAATAAATTGATGTTGAGTACTTAAAGAAAATTAAACTAATAATTGCAGCTTGAAAAGAATAGTTGAATAAAGTTATGAAGTCGAGATACAAAGGTTGTGCTCCCCCTAATGTAGTAGAATGTATTGATATTGATATTAACACCCGCTCTTGATATGCAATTGGTTTTTACTAGTGCGATATCTGATATTTTCCAATATTTAGATAACGTATCCTCTTATGATCCTCCCGAATACATTAGAGTCGAAATTAAGAATACCCAATCATTCGTCGACTTAAAATCCTCTTATTCCTAAGTGATTTTGTTAAACAAGGGTTAAAGCCTTGAATCGTCGTCACTTATTTCTACCAAACCCTACCTCCCTTTTCCAAGGTTCAATAGCGTAAATTGGCACCTATTAATGTTTGCAACCACTAACGATTTAATTATGAACGAGAAATAAATAACCATCAAGATTCTTTCGAAATTGGAAGCAATATCAATTATTCAATAACATTCCACCCATCTACGGTTCACAACCTCAGTATTAAAATTTAGCTAGACATAGTGAAAACTAAAGAACAATTAATAAAAGTTGAATTTATCTTACAACAATATGGATTTCCAAGTTTTGATCACCCAAAATTCTCTCCCAATTTGAAAATAACCAAAAGCACTATTTTGCACTTTGAAATCTGACAAGTCCCCTTGCACATAACCCTAGAGAGGCTATTTATAGAGGCCCAAAAACCGAGGTGAACTGAAATAACTTCTGGCCGACTTTTCCGTCTGCGATCGCATTCCTGTCGCATAACAGGAATGCGGTCCGCAGAATTGTCATCTTGTGTCGCAGACTTCACCAGGGCTTCTCCTTCCTATCGCATTTCAGAATGCGGTCCGCAGAATGATTCTGCGATCGCAGAATGCGGTCGCGATTCCCTTCTATTTTCCACCTCAAACTCTGTCCGTGTCTGCGATGAGAATGGGATTAGCATTTCCATTATGCGGTCGCATTGTTGACAACATTCTTCCTTTAACTTCGGCTTGAAGTTCTTCTCGACTTTGCGATCAAATTTCCAATTCTGCGACTCGCATATCCAGTTTGCGGTCGCAGAATTGCTTCTGCTGTATAGTT
>MCJB01002962.1:0-10783 GCA_002018475.1 Nicotiana obtusifolia
AACATTAATTTAGTTAAATAAGAGTCGAGTATGGATTGATTATATCTGATTTCCCCCTGGCCAGGATGACTGTTTGATGTTGTTATTTCCCTAATTGGGAGTGTGATGTGATGCATTGTTCCCTTGCCGGAAACTTATTGTGATTGTTGTGATGATGTAAGTGGGAGCGGGTGGCACGCCTGCCACAGGATATTACTGTAAGTGGCAACGGGTTGCATGCCTGCAACAAGGGGTTACTGGAGGTGAAGGTGGCTTGTATTTCATATCATTGTGTTAAAGGCCAAATTGCAGTTTTCCTCCTCGAATGTTGATGATCTGTTTCGCTTTTATCTGATTGTTATTGCAATGTATGTTTTCTTTTCTCCGTTTAAATTGTTGATGTACTTTTAGTTATCTGTCGTAGATGCATATATGTTCATGTTCAAACAGGTTTATCTGGAGTCTGGTCCTAGCCTCGTCACTACCTCGCCGAGGTTAGGCCAGACACTTACCAGCACATGGGGTCGGTTGTGCTGATACTACACTCTGCACTCTTTTGTGCAGATCCCGGCGCCGCAGGTGTCGGACAGTAGAGGGCTTCCAGCTTTTGTGTGACTTTCAGGCGACCCAAGGTAGTACTGCAGACGTTCGCAGATCTTGGTGTCTTCTATCCAGTTCTTTTACCTGTTTCTTCCATGTAGTTCCGGAACAGTATTTTTTGTTATTTCTTTCAAACCTTGTCTGTAGTATTCTTAGACAGTCTGTGAAACTGTGACACCAGATCTGGGGTAGTTTGTAAAAGAGATTTTTATTTGAAATATTCTACGCATTTCGCTCGTTAAATTATGTTGCTTATTTATGGTTGGTTGTAGTTGAATTGATTTCGAATGAGAACGTGATAAATAATTTGTTTTATTGGCTTGCCTAGCTTTCACTAGTAGGCGCCATCACGACTCTCGAGGGTGGGAAATCCGGGTCGTGACATTTATGAACAATTATTTTAATCAATTAGAAAACTGTATTGTATATATAGATGATATATTATTATTTTCTAAGACACAAGAAGAACATATTAAATTATTAGAAAAATTTATACACATTATAGAAATATCAGGTATAAGTTTAAGTAAAAAGAAAGCAGAAATAATGAAAACTCAAATAGAATTCTTAGGAATACAAATAGATAAAAATGGAATAAAAATGCAAACTCATATAGTACAGAAAATAATAAATTCAGAAGAAACTCTTGATACAAAAAAGAAACTACAATCCTTTTTAGGACTAGTTAACCAAGTACGAGAATATATACCTAAACTAGCAGAAAATTTAAAACCATTACAGAAAAAATTAAAGAAAGATGTAGAATATCACTTTGATAATAAAGATAAATTACATATACTCAACTGTATTTGTTTTTTAAATTTTTCTATTTCTTCTGCCAACTTCCTTTCTTGTTCTTCTTCTTTTCTTTTTTCTTTTTCTTTTATCTTTTCTTCATATATTTGTTTTAACGTTGCTAATTCTTTTTTCTAATTCTATTATTCTGGTGTTTTTTATTTCTTCTATTTGTTCAATTTCTTTTCTCGTTTGTTTTCTAATATTTTCAATGTCTTTGTTCCTATCAATTTCTTCATTTTCTTTTGCTAATCTTATCATTGCTGTTAGACTATCTTCTATCTTGGCTAATTCTTTTTCTGGCATTAAGTATAATTGGTCTCCTATTTTCTTATATCTTCTGCCTAAATTAGAGTGTATTATATTTATTTCTACTCCTTCTTGACTTCTATATGTATTTTCACTTGCTTCATATTCTTCCTTATTCATCTTATAGGTTATATTCTAAGAAAGTTAAGAATTTTAAATAATTTGGTCATTTTTAATTTTTTACTGGCATGTATTGATTATTCAGAGTTGAATTCTTTTCTAGATTTATCTTTAGAATTGACAAGTATATCTGTTAATATTTTCCTTATTTATTAATAGATAATAATTGAAATTATTTTTATGTTCATTAAACTATTTAAGAGAATCTTTCTTATACCTTTTGTTTAATGAATAATTGCTTTTTGTTAAAGTAATCCATTTAATTATTTTTCTTTTATATTCTAAAAGGTTCCATCTATGATTATTATGAAAACTTAGTGATCTAAACGAAGGATGTTTTTTCATTTTATTATTTTTATTGTATATCTTTATTCATATTAATAACTTTTGCTATTTCTTTTAATAAATAGCTCTGATACCAATTTTGTATTTCGGAATTCATTTCGTTATTTTTAATTGTTAGGAAAAGCTTTTCCTTATTGCTATTTCATATTTATGTAATATTTCTATAGGCGAAGTTATAATTTCATTATTAAAATTTTTATTACTCTGTAATATGTTTTTTCCTTCATCTGTCATATTTTGTATCCATATTTTTACTGTTCCTAATAGGGTTCTTTCTATGTATTCTGGTGCATCTTTTATTGTTATTTTATTATCTATTAACTGTTTTGCTATGTATCCACTCCAAAGTTGTATTGTTTTATTTATATTTTCTACGCAATCTAGGTCTAAGAAATTATATTGTTCTATTGATTGTTTAGGTGTCCATTTTTTATATAATTGTTTATCCCATGAAGATTGTTTATTCCACAGAGCTTTGTTTGTCCTATAATTTTCATAATTATTATAAACAGTTTGTTTTTCTGATGTTCCTGATGTAGAAGGTTTTTCTTCTAAATCTCCAGTATTTATTTCTAGTTCTATATTTTTTATAAGTTCTGTGTATGTTTCACTTATTTCTGAATCATGGTCTTCTATTGTATTTTCTGGATCTATGTCATTTATTTCTTCTATTCTTACTTCTTGGTTTTCCAACTGTATTTGTTTTTTAAATTTTTCTATTTCTTCTGCCAACTTTCTTTCTTGTTCTTCTTCTTTTCTTTTTGCTTTTTCTTTTATCTTTTCTTCATATATTTGTTTTAACGTTGCTAATTCTTTTTCTAATTCTATTATTCTGGTGTTTTTTATTTCTCTATTTGTTCAATTTCTTTTTTCGTTTGTTTTCTAATATTTTCAATTTCTTTGTTCCTATCAATTTCTTCATTTTCTTTTGCTAATCTTATCATTGCTGTTAGACTATCTTTTATCTTAGCTGATTCTTTTTCTGGCATTAAGTATAGTTAGTCTCCTATTTTCTTATATCTTCTACCTAAATTAGAGTGTATTATATTTATTTCTACTCCTTCTTGACTTCTATATGTATTTTCACTTACTGCATATTCTTCCTTATTCATTTTATAGGTTATATTCTAAGAAAGTTAAGAATTTTAACTAATTTGGTCATTTTTAATTTTTTACTGCCAGGTATTGATTATTCAGAGTTAAATTCTTTTATAGATTTATCTTTAGAACTGACAAGTATATCTGTTAATATTTTCCTTATTTATTAATAGATAATGATTGAAATTATTTTTATGTTCATTAAACTGTTTAAGAGAATCTTTCTTATACCTTTTACTTAATGAATAATTTCTTTTTGTTAAAGTAATCCATTTAATTATTTTTCTTTTATATTTTAAAAGATTCCATCTATGATTATTATGAAAAACTTAGTGATCTAAACGAAGGATGTTTTTTCATTTATTTTATATTTCATTTACTCATATACCAAATTTTACTATTTCTTTTAATAAATAAATGGCTCTGATACCAATTTTTACTATTTCTTTTAATAAATAAATGGCTCTGATTATAGAAACTTAAATGCAAAAATTAAAACATATAATTACCCAATACCAAATAAGATACTAAAAGTAAGACAAATACAAGGTTATAATTACTTTAGTAAATTTGACTGTAAATCAGGATTCTATCACCTAAAACTAGAAGAAGAATCTAAACAATTAACAGCCTTTACGGTACCACAGGGATTTTATGAATGGAATGTATTACCCTTTGGATATAAAAATGCACCAGGTAGATATCAACATTTTATGGACAATTATTTTAATCAATTAGAAAACTGTATTATATATATAGATGATATATTATTATTTTTTAAGACACAAGAAGAACATATTAAATTATTAGAAAAATTTATACCCATTATAGAAATATCAGGTATAAGTTTAAGTAAAAAGAAAGCAGAAATAATGAAAACTCAAATAGAATTCTTAGGAATACAAATAGATAAAAATGGAATAAAAATGCAAACTCATATAGTACAGAAAATAATAAATTCAGAAGAAACCCTTGATACAAAAAAGAAACTACAATCCTTTTTAGGACTAGTTAACCAAGTACGAGAATATATACCTAAACTAGCAGAAAATTTAAAACCATTACACAAAAAATTAAAGAAAAATGTAGAATATCACTTTGATAATAAAGATAAATTACATATACAAAAGATAAAAACTATGTGTACTAAATTACCAAAACTATACTTCCCTGATGAAACCAGAAAATTTATATACATTATTGAAACAGATTCAAGTAGCCATAGCTATGGAGGAGTACTTAAATATAGATATATGAATGAAAAAATAGAGCACCATTGTAGATATTACTCAGGATCATATACTGAACCACAATTAAAATGGGAAATAAATAGAAAAGAATTATATGCTTTATGTAAATGTTTATTGGCCTTTGAACCATATATTGTGTATAGCAAATTTATTGTAAGAACAGATAATACTCAAGTTAAGTGGTGGTTAACCAGAAAAGTACAAGACTCAGTTACGACAAAGGAAATACGAAGACTGGTATTGAACATCCAGAACTTTACATTTACAATAGAAATAATCAAAACTAACAAGAATGTTATTGCAGATTACATATCAAGAGAAAGGTACACAGACAGATAATATACCAGAAACAACTACTGGAGATTTATATACAATCCTTTCCAAGTTGTCGATACAAATAGATAGCATGGGAAAAAGATTGCAAAACCTAGAGGAAGCTAGTAGTCAGCAGCATGACTATAAACATGCGGAACTACACAAAACAACTAGCAGTCAGCAGCATGACTCCAAACACGCGGAACTAAAAGGAGACGATGGGAAACTCCTAAAAACCCATAACAGTGTTTGTATTGATGCAGGAACTACAGCAAGCAGCAGCACATCTACACCGAAGTTACCTATAAAACCAAAAAACAAGAACCTCAATAAATTATTTGAAAAACCATATACTACAATACCAAAAAAACCCAGTTATAATACAACCTCAAACCACTACTTATTCCGAAAGCCTAAACCAAACCAAGAGAACCTATAACCATGTATCCCGTACATATATAGACAACATGCACAAATTACAAACATTCCTTAACCTAAACCCAAGATCCAAGAATACAACTAACCCAGAAAAAGACCATATTACAGCACACCTACAAAGACATAATAAACTTATTGCTTTACCAGGAACTAACCCCAACCTAGTAAATACCTGTTACAATTACGGATTATTGAGTACAGTATATACTTTCACAGGAGAAGAAATAGCTACTATTACGGAATTATACAAAGCATTTACTACATACAAAAGAATTACTAAAAGAACACTTTTTTATATAAAATTTTATACTGCACCAGCTGAGATATTATATGATGAAGTAAAACCTATCATACAAGTCATTAAGATTGGACTTACGAGAAATGATCATACCAGAACAAATCGACATACAGCCGGAAATACCTAAGGCAGAGATTCCAGAATTCTTTGCAAACAAAAGACTTATTGGACTAGCTACAATACTCAGTGAGTTAGCAAATACCTATATGAATGAACTACCTATGTGGACTTATTATTCAAGAGAACAAATTATGATAAATTCACATTCTAAAGAAATCAGAAAGCAAGATATGGAGGACATACGACAATGGGTTATCAGCCTATTAAAGCCAGAACAGATACCGATTACAAGAGCTATTAAGAAAAATTTTATTTCAGAGGACTTATTATCAAGATATTGCAAAATCATAGGACCCAAATACACAGATCACATATGTTCGAAATGCAACGGAGAAGATAATGTTATATCAGAATTTAACATGGAGTAATTTCTTGAAAGACTCTACAACTACCACAATCAATGAATGAAGAAAAGAAGACAGAGGAAAGAAGACGACAAAGAAAAAAGAGGAAAGAAGTCTGCAAAGAAAAAAGAAGACAAAGACATAAAGAAGGAACTAAAGAAGAAGGAAGAAAGATGCTGACAACAAAGAAAAAAGAAGAAAAGATGACTGACAGAAGACAAAGAAAAAAGAAGAAAGGAGACTGCAAAGAAAAGAGGGGAAAGAGACATGAAGAAACGTAAAGAAGAAAATGACAGCTATGTAATAATGTCAAAAGTAGAATAGTGTTTTACTTTTTAGTCTTTAATTTTCAATCGTCCAAATGTAAAGAAAAGGACGGTTAACTTTTTCTTTTTCAACTTTTAATTAGAACCGCCCATCTGTAAAGTTGAAGGGCACTTAGAACTTTTTGTTAATAGTTTTTCTTGTATAAATAGGAGAAGACGGAGAAGGAGAGGACACACTCTTCACTCAATTTTCCCTTCGTTCTCAAAACCTCTCTGTAAACATATCTAAGAAATAAAATACTTGTTCATATATGGAGCATTTATCAGAAACTACTTCAACTACTTCACCAAACAATCTACCTACAGAGGTATGTTTATTTATCATTATGAATAGCTAAACTTCTATATTTCTGATAATCTCTTAAATGTTATGCTAGTTTAATCATGTTATAGTATTGTTTTGCTGAACATTGTTAGTAAGTTTGCCATATGAGTTAGTAGGTTGAGAGTAGTCAAGCCCAGGCTATGCCATCCTATGGTGGAAACCGGAAAAGGCAAGGAAGCCATGTTAAGGGGAGTACACAGTGTTGAGGCGCCGCTAGGGTAGATGATTGAAGCCGAAAAAATATGGTAGTGACTAAGCAAAATATTCAGAATAACTTTAGTATAAGATGATAAAATTAGAATAACATATATAGAGATTAAAAGGAATAAATTGTTTAGAATATATGAATATGATGAATACTTATTTGTTAGATAATAATCAACAATATAAGATACTAGTACTATATCTACTTAGAAAACTTAATAATGATGTAAAAGAAAAAATATTTGATCTACTAAATACCTTAGAACACATGATATAGAATATTTAGAATTTATTAATGAAACCATTAAAGAAATAAGAAGATTAATACCATTAAAAGAAGAATACTACAAAAAAGCTTTTCCTAACAATTAAAAATAACGAAATGAATTCCGAAATAAAAATTGATTTTTTTTATATGAACAAGTATTTTATTTCTTAGATATGTTTACAATACCAAATAAGATACTAAAAGTAAGACAAATACAAGGTTATAAAAGCAATAAGGAATGAATTTAGTAGTATGCCAACAGAAATAGAAGAACAGCAGAAAGACAAGAAAATGTATAGAAATTTAATGAATAAATTAACTATCTGTAATATGTGTTATTTAGATAAATATACATGTGCATTTAGAGAATATTACTATAAAGGAACATATACAATCGATGAAAGTAAAGAAATAAGAAACCTATATTATACTAAACTACCAGAACCTTTTAGTTCAAAATTATAACAGATTGGAATGATGCAGGATTAGCAGATACCCTAGGAGCTAGAATAAAATTTGTACAAAAATGGTTTATAGATTTGTGTGAAAAACATAAAGAAAATATGAAAATGGAAAAAATATTAAAGAAAAACTTAGCCTGTTGTAAAACAAAAGTAGCACCTCAATTTGGATGTACAGAAAAATACTATAAAAAGAAAAAACGAAAATATAAGAAAACACCTTATAGAACAAAATATAAGTATAAGAAACCTAGAAAAAGATATTACATAAAGACTTATAAACATAAAAGACCACATAAACAAAAGAGAAATTTATCTGAATGTAAATGTTACAATTGTGGAAAATTAGGACACATAGCTAAAAATTATAAAATACCAAAGGATCCAAAGAAAAAACAAATAACTGAAGTCATAATAGAAAATGATGACTATACCCAAATAGATTACATAGACTATGAAATAGAAAGTGAAGATAGTATATATGAATTATCTGAAACTGAAATAACTGATATAGATGAAGAAGAGATAGAGTATGACTGAAAAAGATATACAAATAATTAAACAAAAAGAATATCAGGATGAAGAATCTTTTGAACAAAAAATAATTTTCGATAATACTATGTTTGAGCAAATAAAAGGTAAAGAATTAGACTTAAGTATAGATAAAATTTTAGAAGTACCTATAATAAAAAATTGGTTTAAACGAAAAACAGAAGAATATTACATAATAAGTCAAAAAGAACATATAATAGATTGTAAATATACTAGAGGAAAAGCAAAAATACCAATTATAAATAAAAAAGTAATAAATAAAGAAATACAAGATATAAGAGCCAAAAACCCAATTAAATGTGTACACTTAGGAGGAACAGAAATATTAATTAAAGCATGTTTTAGAGAAGAAATAGATACACCTATAGAAATATATCTAGCAGATGATAGAATTATACACCCTATAGAAAAAAGCATAATAAGTGCAATAAGAGGAAATTTAATATATCAAAAATTTAAATTCATTATTAGTGCAAATTATTCGGTAGCAATAGAAGATAGAAACATAGATAAATCATTAGTATTATACTGGAAAATGTCAGGAATAAAACTAGCACAAGGAAGTAAAATATTTGCAGCAAGATGTAAAAACTTATACATTTTAACAACTAAGTATAAAATAACTGCTAAAAATAAGATAAATAAAATAAAAATAGAAGATCCTTTTGAACAAATAGTTACTGTTATAGATAAAAATGATTATAGTTACAAAGAAATAGATATAGAAGAAGATTTAGAAATTGTTAGAGATAGAATAAATACATCTAAAAGACTAAGTTATGGAACCCCATCATCATCATCTAGGACAAGTACATCTAGAAGATTAGAGTATAATACTCCACAAAATATGATAATAGAAGAAACAAGATCATACCAATATTATATAACAGGGATAATAGATCAAAGGAAATACCTCATATTAATCAATATAGGACAGGAAGAAAATTATATTATGAGAGAACTAGTACGAGAAGAAGAATTAATTACAAAAGAAAAATCATGTCCAGATTTACCAATAAACTTAGTAAATACAGACGAATACACCAATAAAGAATTAATTATAGGAGGAATACCAATACAAATAAAATTTAAGATATATAATGAAGAGACAAAATTAACCTTAGGAATAAAATGGTTAGATAGTGTAAAACCATATAATTTAGAAGATAAACAATTAACAATAACTTATGAAACTAGGAAAATCATAATAAAGCGTACAATAATGTAAATAATGACAAAAATTTATATATTAGTAAAAATTATAGTAGAAGGATATTATAATAGATACTATACACCAATGATAGATACAGGAGCAGAAGCTAACATGTGTAATCATAATTGTTTGCCAGATAGTAAATGGGAAAAATTAAAAACACCTATTATAGTTACAGGATTTAATAATGAAGGGAGTATGATAGAATATAAAGCCAAAAATATAAGGATACAAATTGGGATAAAATCCTACATATAGAAGAAATATATAGTTATGAATTTACAAATAAAAATATACTATTAGGAATGCCATTTCTAGACAAATTATACCCACATATAATAACAAGAACACATTGGTGGTTTACTACCCCATGTAAACAAAAAATAGGAGCAAAAAGAGTAAATAACACAGTAAGAAATCATACACCATGGATAAAAAGAAGTGAAAAAATTACTCAAAAATTAGAAAGTAAGAAACTAGATACTCATAAAATAGAAATAATTATATTCACAGTAGACAAATTAAAAATAATAGAAGATAAGTTAGAAAAACTATACAGTGAAAATCCGTTACAAGGATGGGAAAAACATAAAACTAAGATAAAAATTGAACTTATAGATGAAAATAGTATAATAACCCAAAAACCTTTAAAATATAATTTTGATGACTTAAAAGAATTCAAAATGCATATTACTGAATTAATAGAAAATGGATATATACAAGAAAGCAATAGTAAACATACTAGCCCAGTTTTTATAGTCAATAAACATAGTGAACAAAAAAGAGGAAAAAGTAGGATGTTAATTGATTATAGAAACTTAAATGCAAAACCTAAAACATATAATTACCCAATACCAAATAAGATACTAAAAGTAAGACAAATACAAGGTTATAATAACTTTAGTAAATTTGACTGTAAATCAGGATTCTATCACCTAAAACTAGAAGAAGAATCTAAACAATTAACAGCCTTTACGGTACCACTGGGATTTTATGAATGGAATGTATTACCCTTTGGATATAAAAATGCACCAGGTAGATATCAATATTTTATGGACAATTATTTTAATCAATTAGGAAACTATATTGTATATATAGATGATATATTATTATTTTCTAAGACACAAGAAGAACATATTAAATTATTAGAAAAATTTATACACATTATAGAAATATCAGGTATAAGTTTAAGTAAAAAGAAAGCAGAAATAATGAAAACTCAAATAGAATTCTTAGGAATACAAATAGATAAAAATGGAATAAAAATGCAAACTCATATAGTACAGAAAATAATAAATTCAGAAGAAACCTTTGATACAAAAAAGAAACTACAATCCTTTTTAGGACTAGTTAACCAAGTACGAGAATATATACCTAAACTAGCAGAAAATTTAAAACTATTACAGAAAAAATTAAAGAAAGA
>MCJB01002963.1:0-10782 GCA_002018475.1 Nicotiana obtusifolia
GTTAAGATCAAGGAAGGCATCTCTTCTCAGAAAAAGCAATTGTTCAAGATATCAGATGACGGAGTTCTTAAATACAAAGGTCGATGGTGTGTAATGTTGGGGAACTTCGCAAGCAAATTATGACGGAGATTCACCAATCTCGGTATTCGGTTCATCCCGGTTCCACTAAGATGTACCACGACCTTCGTCAGTTATATTGGTGGAATGGCATGAAGAATGACATTGCTACATTTGTGGCTCAGTGTCCGAATTGTCAGCAGGTTAAGGTTGAACACCAGAAACCTGGTGGATTGCTTCAGAATATTGAGATCCCAACATGGAAGTGGGAAGCTATTAATATGGACTTTATTACAGGGTTGCCCAGTTCTCGTCAGAAGTTCGATTCCATATAGGTTATTATGGACAGGCTTACAAAATCAGCCCACTTTTTGCCTGTCAAAACTACGTACGCAGCTGAAGATTATGCCAGATTGTATATCAAAGAGGTAGTTCGATTACATGGAGTTCCAATTTCTATCATATCTGACAGAGGTGCGCAGTTTACAGCCAATTTCTGGAGATCTTTCCAAGAAGGGTTGGGTACTCATATTAGTCTTAGCACAGCTTTCCATCCACAGAAACGTACTATTCAGACGCTCGAGGACATGTTACGAGCCTGTGTATTGGACTTCAAAGGAAGCTGGGAAGATCATTTGCCACTTATTGAGTTTGCCTACAATAATAGCTACCACTCTAGCATACAGATGGCGCCATATGAGGCTTTATACGGGCGGAAGTGCAGGTCCCCTATTGGTTGGTTTGATGTCGGTGAAACAAATTTATTAGGACCAGAGTTGGTGCAACAAGCGGTAGAGAAAGTTAAGTTAATTCAAGAAAGGTTATTAACAGCTCAGAGCCGACAGAAGTCATACGCAGATAACCGACATAGAGATCTGAAGTTTGCCGTGGGAGATTGGGTATTTTTGAAGGTATCGCCTATGAAAGGCATAATGAGATTTGGCAAGAAAGGCAAGCTTAGCCCCAGGTATGTCGGGCCGTATCAGATCGTGCAGAGAATTGGCCAAGTTGCTTATAAACTTAATTTGCCACCAGAGCTAGAGTCAGTCCATCCGGTATTTCATGTTTCCATGCTTCGTAAATGCTTAGGAGATCCTTCTCATATCACCCCTATTGAGGATATTCAAGTTACTGAGGACTTGTCGTACGAGGAAGTTCCTGTCGCCATCTCAGATCGTCAAGTTCGTAAATTGAGAACTAAGGAGGTAGCTTCGGTTGAGGTATTGTGGCGGAATAATAATGTAGAAGAGATGACGTGGGAGGCTGAAGAAGATATGAAAGCCCGATACCCCCATTTGTTCCAGACTTCAGGTTTACATTGACATCTTTGTACTACGACACTTCCTTTCTTATTTTCATTTCTCAAGCTATATATATATGTTGCGTTAGGTGCTATTGCTTAATCAGGTGCAGCAAGTACATCTCGGACCACGGTAGATGACAGTTAAGGTGAGTTATGGCTAACTTATTTTGTTTTCTGCATACTTAGATGGTCGTGTGAGGCCAAATTGCAATTGTTATGTGTTGTGTGGCCCTGTGTGGCTTTGGATATTGGTTTGAGCTGCTTGACAGGTTTTAGATAGTCCTATTTACAGAGGAAACTCTGTCGAAATTTTTAAAAATTTTGAGGGTTGAGATATCCCTCAACATTTGAGGACGAATGTTTTTAAGGGGGCAAAGATGTTACACCTCGTGTATTCGTACGTTGTCGTATCTTAAGGTTGCTAACATGGTAAGAAGGTATTTGTTTTGAGGTATTTAAATAGGATGATAGTCATACGTTAAGTTTTGAAGTCAAATTAGTTGTGACACGGAAGTTGAAAAATTTTGTCGCAAGTTACGCTTGTAAATTTCACTGAAATTTGGGTCAAATATGAAAGAGCTTTTCTCTCAATATACCTGGAGTTATGGAGTGATCCACCTATCAAATCAAAGATTTACGAGTCTAGTTTCCAGCGCATTTAACCGTTTGTCGATACGACATCCGAGAAGAGAGAAATTCGCATTTCCGTACAAGGGTGCAAACTGCCACAGAACAGTGGGCCCCACTTAAGTGATATAAATAGAGGCCTCCAACGTTTTTGGCCCTCATTTTCATCAAGACTAAACCCTAGATCAGCCCTTATACTCTCCCAAATTATTCTCCATCAATCACAATCAATTTCAAAGGCAATCAAGTGATTACAACATAAGGAATCACATGACAATCATAATATCGTAGACTTCTCGTTGTTTTGATTTTCGGAAGAAAGCTTTGTCTTGAAATAACTCAAGTTGTAGAGTATTATTCAAATTTTAAGGTATTATTTAACCTTCTCTTCATCTCTTTGAGCCTTACAAGTAATTAAACCTAGAAATTGGGTAGAAACCCCCATAGAATGAGCTTTTGCGATTCTTATGAACTCTTATGGACTTGACTTTCTTGTTGGGCTGTTTTATGTAGTTTTAAAATGTTGCTTGGAGTTATGGTGGTATGGATAGGATTGCACTGATGAGGGGGAGTAGGAAAGTAAAAAAATTTTGTAGTGCTTTGCGGGAAAATTGAGCTACAAAAGAGCCTACGAACTTATGCCCGCGAGTTGCTTGCTTAAATGTCTAAGTGAAGACTCTCATGAGCTATGAATTTGATTTGATCTCGAATAATTCATTTTGTGTAGGTAGCCATTCATAAGGTATTCAATGACCCGGAAGACGCGTATAGCTCTATCAACGAGATATGTAGGGTCCTCCTTTATATCTTTCGGCATGACTAGAATTCGAATGAACGTTTATTGGATTGTTTCATCAAATTCGAACTGCTCCACTCCAAATTGATAAATATGATTAAATCTACCCTTTTCACATGAATGACTCATATCGAAGAAGATTTAAGTATTCTCATCCTTCCTTGTTCATCACTCAAAGAGAATTAAAATTCTTTTGTTCGTTCTTTTTCCGACGTCCATATTGATCATGGTTATTGATAGCTTGAACATGATGTCTACTTCAAATAAATCCGTACTACGTAACTTCCATGTTTCTTGTGCTGGTTGTCTCATGGTTGGAAACCAAAGGACGTAGGAACAATAAAGATAGTCGAAGGATAACGACAATAGGTCACTTCGACTTTTGTCATGATATCTCTTCTGAGGTCGGTCTTGCATTGCACTTATGTATATATATGTGTGTGTTTATTTTCATACCGCGCTATAGTCGGCCGGGTAGGCACTTATATGTGCACCTAGACATGTTTCTTCTTTACCGAGCCGTGTTGTAGGCGGCCGGGTAGGCACGTAGCTGTGCATTGCCACTGATCAGTTGGGCAGAGATGATGTTGTGATGATGAGCTCACCGCACAGAGGGATTTATTATTATTGTTATATGATATGATATATATACCTCCACAGTGAGGAATGATTTTACGAGCACGCATTTACATTTATGTTGTGGATATGGTCGCCCTCAGTGGCTTTGAACAGAGTTTCAAGTTTTTTGTAAATCTCTTCTCATATTATTTACCTTATTTGTGCTTGTCCTTGCCGCCCTACATATTCAGTACATATTTCGTACTGACGCCTTTTGTGCACTGTGTTCATGCCCACAGGTGCTGATAGACGGGCCGGCGTGCCTCCGCAGTAGGACACTGAGATTAGCGGTTGAGTGTCGCACTCCACTTCTTCGGAGTTGCTGGTTGTGAGTCTATAGGTACATATGCATATGTATATGTATTGTTTTGGGGTATGTTGGGGCCCTATCCCGACTTGTTGATATTGTGTTGCTCTTTTAGAGGCTTGCAAACCAGTTGTCAGTGTATATATGTTTTGCATGGCCTTGTCGGCCCCCTGTACAGTTGGCATGACTATATAGTCTTGTTGGCCTTAGCTATATATATGTGTATGTATATATATATATATATATATATATATATATAGGTTGTTGTTGGGTTCTTCTGTGTGTAGGATTATACATTTGGTTCTTGTTACTGTCATATTGCAGCCTTGTCGGCCTATTATTCATATTACATGTCACAGATGTTATGGTTGGTTCGCTCGGGCCTTCGGGTGCCGAGTGCCGGTCACACTCCCCAAAGTTGGGGTGTGACAGACATTACTATTCTTCTCATCTATGTGGACGATATTCTTCTTACCGATTCTTCTTTTACTTTACTTAGTTCTTCGATTGCGGTCTTAAAATCAGAATTTTCCATGAATGATTTAGGTTTGATTAATTTCTTTCTTGGCATCTCTATAACTTCTCGAGATGGTGATTACTTTCTTTGTCGGTCCAAATATATTAAATATCTCCTCGGTCGTGCCAACATTCTTTCTTCCAAATCTGTTACTTCACCTATTTCCCCGAAATCTATACATAATTCTAGTGACTCATCTCCATTCTCAGATGCTAGTCTCTATAGGATCCTTGTTGGTGGTCTTCAATATCTTACATTTACTCGTCCAGATATTGCATTTTCTGTTAATAGAGTTTCTCAGTTTGTGCATTCACCCTCGGTGGCTCATTTTACTGTGGTGAAACGTATCCTATGATACTTGAATGACTATTTGACTCATGGTTTGTTCATTCCTGGTGGTTCTATTGATAGTTTGTCCTGTTATAGTGATGCCGATTGGGCTGGCTGCCTTACCACTCGACGATCTACCTCAGCCTTTTGCTTGTTTCTTGGTCTTCTAAAAACCAGAGTGTTGTATCTCGCTCCAGTGCCGAGATAGAATATAGATCAGTTGCTCATGTTGCTACTGAGATTACTTGGGTGCAATCTCTTTTGCGAGATCTACATATTCCTGTTTCCTCTCCTTCCACTATTTTCTGGGATAATATTAGCATCATTTACTTGGCTCACAATCCTGTTCAACATGCTCGTACCAAATATATTGAAATTGATATTCATTTTGTACGGGAAAAGGTTGCTTCCGGAGTAATTCAAGTTTAATATGTCCCTACTCAAGACCAGCTTGCTGATTTATTAATAAAGTCTCTTCCATCTCCGAGGGTGGTGTTTTTGCATGACAAGCTCCGTGTTCTTTGTAACACCCCGAGAAATTTTGAAGTGCTTAAAGGTTATTAAGGAGTTTAACATATATTAACAACATGGATTTGTTGAGAATAGGGGTTAATAGTATGAAGAACATCATATGGACACTAAAATATATGTGAAACATGTTTTGGGACGTATTAAGGATGTTTAGAAGTGAGGAGAAATAGTTTGGAAGAAGTTGCAAATGTAAGTAAAAAGATGTGCAAAGTCGCACATCACCCGATTTTGAATGAGTATACCTTGTATGTTATAAAGTGTTTTTTCATAGTTCTTGATCCTAAAATGTAGCTCTTTGACTCTAGTTTTCAACGAAGTAAATTGTTCATCATTTGGATATTTATATAAAGAATTATGGGCATTTTAATGAAAGGTGCCTAGCAGGGAAAAACTTAAATCACAAGGTACAACTTGTGATGCGTGAGGTACAACTCGCGACAACAGCCAGTCTGCATAGAACCAGTGACGGGCAACCTCATATTTTTGGGAATATTTTGAGTTTGGGATTTCGGGATAAGTTGAAGATTGAGTTTGGGACTTTATCTACTAATCAAGGTAAGTTTTTGGAGTACTTTTGAGTTAATTACTACTCCTAAATACTAGTATTAACATAATTCAATCTTAAAAGTGAGGTACAACTCGTGACAGCAGCCAACCTGCATAAAACCAGTGACGGGCAGCCTCATTTTTTGGGGGGATATTTTGAGTTGGCGTTTTGGGATAAGTTGAAGATTGAGTTTGGGACTTTGTCTACTAATCAAGGTAAGTTTTTGGAGTACTTTTTAGTTAATTACTACTCCTAAATACTAGTATTAACATAATTCAGTGGAACTAATGGATGCAATGAACCTATTGAATCATTTATCTGCTAAATTGAAAGTGAAAACTAGGATTCACCCGAATTAAATTGTTTAGAAATACTTATTAGTTAAGGAAGGCGATGAATAGTGACTTGGTGGTGTTGGGTAATTAACGTAGTATCCTTAATGACTTCAAATGCACATGAAATGCTAAAAAAGGAATTGATTAGGAATAAAAGTGAACTGTATGAGTGAGTTGAGATTCTTGAAGGCTTGTTGCCAAACTATGAGACTTAAATAAGTAATGTCAATTATGTTTGGAGAAGTTTTGATGTACCTGAGGCCTTTAAATGTAGATATCGACTTTTAAATATCTTTGAGCATTTGAATCAAATTAGAGATTGTAGTATTATTTTGAAGCTTGGCGTTGAGATAAGTTGATTAAAACTTACTCTTCTTGATGTATTTTCTCTAAAATCATGCTTGAGTTAATACACGAGATTGCTTGTAAATGTGCATCCGTACTTGTGGGGACAAGGGGGAAGGATGTCATCATATGTTTTGAATTGTGTTGCATATAAACAATCTTGTTGTTTTATAAAATAAAAATCTTATTGACTTGACGGCAAATGACAGTTGAGGCAAATATTATAAGTTTTATTTAAACTTATGTATTGAAAAGGATATAAAATGTTTGAGTGCTAAAGATGTGTTTTCATGAAAGATATTTCTTTTTAAACTTGATTAATAAATACCATTTGATGTATCTTTAAAAGATGGGTAATAAATTACTAAGGGCTTTAACATGAAAAAGATTTTGTATTTGATTTTGTTCAAATTGTTTAGTTTGGCCATGAGCTATGATTTAATAAAATAGATCCTTTGAGGCTACTACACTATGAATCTATGTGGAATATTAAATATTTGGGAGTTACTTGTATTCACCGAGATTGGCTTCGGATATACGTGTTCGTCGTCATGAGTGCCGGTGTAGGCGTAGATGGCCACTTTGTGGTATAGATTATGGCAGAGTGCTCTTCCTCGAGAGGGTACTATTTTGTGCTATTATTAGCATGGTTGAGTCGATTCGTATGGCACTACGATGAGACGACCTGAGCAAGTAGGGTATACGATACTTGCCTCTAGGTACATAACCTAGTTGACTTTCTTGTGTCGGTGATGGTATAATACTCCCACTGAAAAGATAAAAAATTATTTTCTTATGTTTAAGCCTAAGAAGCCGGAAGTGATTTCAGTGACTTAATGCAATTGAAATAATTTTATATGATTGATATAGATATTTTAGAAATTTATATCATGATTTATATTTCACTCGTCTTTTATTAAAATAATAAAAAGCATGAATTGATATAGTTATTATCGTTGCATATCAAATATTGGTTGCATTAATTTTATAAAGACTTGTCCCAGTAGTTTGAGTTAGAGAGAGTCTATAACACTTATTGAGTACCATGGTGGTGTATTCAGCCCTCAGGAGCCCTCTCTAGGGCTTTGCTTGTTTTACATATTTCAGGATGAGGTGTGACACGTGACATATGGACAGGGCTAGGATGACTTTCTTCCTGAGATATATTGTGATGCTCCACTTTATTTCGTGGTAGCTATCATATTGTTCTCATTTTCTTTTAGCTAGGAATTGTCTTAAGTGTTTACATCTATTCTTTAGTAGAGACACCATAGATAGTTATGTTAGGTGCTATGATGAGATTGTACACAACATATTTGAAATAATATATATTTTATTTTGATTTCATTATTCTTATGAAATGCTTTATGTATGGTTTTGAATATGAGAATATTTCATAATTTGATTTGAAAATGTATAAAATTTTCTAATGGCTTCCACAATAAATTATTTATTTATGCATATGGTTGGGGTGTATCACATGAGTTGGTTCGCTGGGATCGGGTAGTGTGCCGGTCACCTAAATTTGAGTTGTGACATTCTTCCAGACCGTACTTCGCTTGAGAGGGAGTGATGAATATAATGTATAGGATAAACATGTAATTCAAATTATTTTAAATTGTTGTTATACTTAAGAGTTATTTTATATTTTAGATGTATATGAGCTCTCTCTCTATATATATATATATTTCATTGTACTTCTCAAATTTTTTTATCAAAGAATAGAACTCTTTCACATTGTACTTAGGATAAATGGATAAGAGTAAGTAACTAGAGGTTTCATAGCTAATAGAATTGATGCTCTCAGTGGCGGATCCAGGAATTTGCTGTCGTGGGTGCTCATTCTCTTAAGCGAAAAGTTTCTACCCATCATATAGTATAAGTTCACAACTACATCTATCTAAATACAGTTGTAAAAACATTTAATAGAAAAACTACGGTTAATATTATCATTAGCAAAAAAGGACTTCTATTCACTAGCCACAATGAACTACTAATAATGTTACTTTATAGAAAAAGATATCTAGTCACAAGTTACAACTGTGCTCGACGACTTTTCATATGTTGAAAACGATCGATAATAGCATCATTGCTTACAGTTGCAAATATCTTACGCTCTACATAGCAAACTAAACAACCTTTTAAAAATTCATCACCAATGCTGTTACGAAGCTCATTTTTTATGTAGTTCATGGATGAGAAAGATCGTTCCACAGAAGCAGTAGCAACAGGAAGAATGAGAGTCAATTTGATTAGCAAATAAACAAGTGGCCAAGTTTGATGCAAATCTGACTTAAGCAACACTTTAGCAAGGTCACTAATTCCCTTCATGTTAAAGAACCTCTTGTCAAATCCACGAACATAAACTATAAAACTATCAAGCTGGCAACTAAGATCCCGAAGCTTGCTGCTATCAAACTCCTTTGGATAATGTTCAGCCAACCTCATTATCCTGTTCTTATCAAAATTACCAAAAGAATTAGCTGGATTTAAACAAGCCATCCCGAGAAGTAAATCAGTACTCACAGTATCAAAACGGCTGTTAAGCTCTTGAAGATGCAAATCAATGACAGCATAAAATATGTCAACACGCAAATGATGAGAGTATGTAACATCAAGAGCTCTACGCTTTGACTTTCCAGGAAAGTAGCGAGCGTCCATCTTCGGGATTATTATTTCATGTTTATCACAGAAGGAAGAGACATTATCCATTAATGATTCAAATTCACTATCCCTCATCTCTTGCAATCTTTGCTTTGTAAGAGCGAGGAGTCCCATAGCATTGACAATATCTTGATCCATTCTTTGTAATGAAGAGTTCAATTCATTTGACATCGTTAGAACTTTCAACATCAAGTGTAACATAAAAGCAAAATCAAACTCCTTAATCTTACTCACAAGACTTTCAGCAACAATTCTATCGGCATAATTTGGACACTCGCGGGCAGTAAATTCAAGCACATGAATAATGGATGGAAATATGAAAACAAGGCTATCCAATGTTCTATAATGCGAACCCCAACGAGTATCACCTGCTCGTTGAAGTCCACGCTCTTGATTTAATCCTCGCCCAGTATGTATTTCACCTGATATAAGCAACTCCTCTAATTTTTCAGTTTGATGTTGTCGAAGCAAATCCCTGCGCTTAAAAGATGCTCCAACATTTAACACATTAATAACTATACAGAAAAAGTCATCTATATCTGAATGCTTCTTTGCAAGAGCCACAAGTGTTAACTGCAATTGATGTGCAAAGCAGTGAATGCAATGTGCTGATGGATTCTCATTCAAAATTAAAGTCTTAAGACCCTTTAGCTCTCCTTGCATGTTACTAGCTCCATCATAGCCTTGCCCACGTATTTGTGATGTACTTAATGAGTGACCCATAAGAAAAGAGTCGATTTCCTTCTTCAATGATTGAGCAGATGTATCATTAACGTGAACGATACCAACAAATCGCTCTATTACTTCACCTTCTTTGTTAACATATCTCAAAACAAGTGCCATTTGCTCTTTGTGTGATATATCCTTTGATTCATCAACTAGTATACCGAAAAAATCTCCATCTAAATCTTCAATGATTGCTTTGATTGTCTCTTTGGAACAAGCATCAACAATATCTTTTTGAATTATTGGAGAACACATCATTTCATTTTTTGGAGCATTTCCTAAAATAATGCTTCCAACATCCCGATCAATATCTCCGTACCATTGCAAAAGTTCAAGAAAGATACCTTTATTTGTTGAAGAATGACTCTCGTCATGCCCACGAAATGGCAATCCTAGTCTCAAGAGAAACCTCGCCACATTGATTGAAGCACTCAAGCGACGTCTAGACTCACTTTTTTCTTTCTCGGATTGTCTGTCAAAAGAACTGCGAATTAATTGTGATTGATTCATTAAATCAATCATCCTGTTGAAACACTTGTTGTGGATACTATTTACCTCTCCAACATGAGTTTTAAATCTTTCAATGGCCTTGTTCCAAGCTTTAAACCCATTTTTTGTAAAAGCATCTCCCATATTTCCATGAGTTTCATGTTCATTTTTAAACAAATAGCAACATAAACAATATGCAGCATCTTTTGCTATACTGTACTCCAACCACTTGGAATGTTGACCCTTAAACCAACTAGGACAAAACTGACGCATTACCTTCCCAAACTTAGTTTTAGGAAAATCATATCTCATGGGCTGGCAAGGTCCACTTTTAATATAATGTCTTCTAACTTCATCACGTATATTAGGGCTATATTCTGCAATTGATTTTCTATCTCCTGGGTCAGGTTCGAGAGATTCCAAATCAAGATCTGAAACAAATGGATCACTCTGAATTTCCGGAGCTATGGATGGAGCAACAGATGGATGAGAACTAGAACTAAAACTCGGTAGCCTTGTGACAAACTTATCCATCTCGATTCACAAAGATTGATGAAAAAAGCCTACAAAATAAGATTTACTCCTAATCA
>MCJB01002965.1:0-11075 GCA_002018475.1 Nicotiana obtusifolia
ATCTCTTGTGTTATATTACATATGAGTTCTTTCTAAATTTCCCTCTTGTTCTTCCTTTCGAATGGATGGAAAAGCCGGTCCATGTATGAAAATAAAGTAAGTGTACTCTTTGAAGGTTAGCTTATTATAGCACGGTCCATGTATGAAAATTGAGTAAGTGTACTCTTTGAATGTTAGCTTGTTGTAGTGCGAAACTTTTCTGAGTCATGAACAGCTAACGTTGGTTATAGTACAAAAGTTTTCCGAGTTGTGTAGCTTGGCAAGGTTGAAGCCAGCCCCCTTTGTAGGAAAACTTTGGCGACTATAAACAAATTAACTGTTTGTGTAGCTTGGCAAGAGCCAGCCCCTTGGTGTAGCTTGGCATGAGCCAGCCCCCTTTTTGTAGGAAAACTTTCGTACTTATGATTAAGCTTGCTTTCCTCGAGTCTCTTGCTTTGTTTCTCGTACTGTGGTGTCGTTCCTACGATTAGGCTTGCTTTCACAGAGTCCCTTTCTTTGTTCTTTATACTAAGGTATCAAAGCTAGCCCATCCTTTCGGAGGGAGGAATAGTTTACTAAATATGTCTGAGTCGTTTCCATCTTCGTCTTCCTTAGCTAAAATGAATATGTCACCTACTTTGTACAAAACCCTGTCCAAAAAATATGATTACCTTTGTGAAGTAGATATATTACCAGACGAACAAAAAGTATCCTCCACTGAACTACCCCTCATAAATCCCTACTCAGCCTTCGCCAAAAAATTCTTTGCACCATGGACCCAAATACGTTCCCTTGTCCAACATAGACCAAAAGGAGTTAAACAATATGTTGCTGCGTCAAAACTTGACCAGCATCCTATCCTCGCCACCAGAGAAGAACAATTTATCACCCTTCAAATCCCAGACGATTTTCCCAGGCAATGGAGAGAGCATGGGTTTACCCATATCTATTTTGGTGCTATCCAAATTGCTCTAACCTATCACGGAAGAAAAGGTCAGCCAGTGGTAGCTCGACTTTCTCTTCTCGATACCAGATATTTGGAGTACCAACATGTAAACTTGGGTACTGCCGAAGTCACCTTGAATGCCGAAACTATTTTCATAACAATTTTTCCAAACTTCAACATGTCTCTCTATGATCCCTACTTAACCGAAGCTTTTAAAATCCAAGTCCAAATCCAAGGATCCCCTCAAGCCAAAGATTCCATACAAGCTACTCTTCACCACCAAATGGCATGGCGAGTCCAGAATCACGCCATGGATCTCTGTCTTCCAGGAAGAGAAAATGCTCTTCTCCTAAATATTGATGCCACTAAAGGAAATACCATGTGCACTCAAATACCCAGAAAAATTTCAAGAGATGAACTTGTCAAAATTCTTCCTGATTCCTGGATCACAAATTATGAAAAGTTAAGAGAATCAGAAGAATCCTTACAATCTGGTGAACCAACCTTTACCAAAAGAAATGACAAAACCGTTTGCATAAGCTTCGACCATTCCCACCTCAAAAAACCCAATAAAACCATCTTTTCTTGCCAAATGATTCAACCCAAAGATACAACAGATACATACCCTGAACCTGATACAGAACTCTTTTGGAACATACAGAGCATCATGGAAGAACATGACTGGTGCCAAACTTTGACAAAAATGGATCAAAAACTTGGTGGTTCAAGTGCCCCTTTACGGGACACTGCCCTTGGGATCTTGATTGCAACTGTCAAGACTGTTTAGACGATCCAAATGGAGAATACTATGAAGAAAAGTTAAGCCTCAACAAAACCAAACCAAAATCCAAGAAAAAGGGAAAAATAACTGAAAAACAATTCCGAGCCAGATATGAAAATAAAGACCCTTCAATTGGCTCATTAAGCCGCCCAGGGAAATATGAATTTCTTGTTAGTTACCAACCCCAGGAATGGCCAAAATTACCAGAAAAATTCACTCCAAGTTGGGAAGATAACGAACCTACACCCAAACCCGATTCACCACCAATCCAGACCTCACAACCTAAAAAGCCACCTGATCCTAAAACTCAACCAATTCCGAAAATCAAAAATCCAAGGCCATTTTGAAACCTTGACATCGTCCAAGGTGAAAGAATGGAAGCCGGTTCCAACTGGCTTGGACGCCATGGGTTCATATCTTCTTTCTGGGATTGGCTCATCTGTCATGCCTTCTTGTTCGTCATCTATCTCAGATACTTCTGGCTCTCTTGGCTGATTTACAAATATTGGGGGATTGTTATCCTCGGAAGAGTCCGACATGGATTCATTGCTTGATTGAGAGCTATCTTCCGTTGATTCATCTTCTGATGCATTCAGAGATTCAGACCATGGAGTATCTTCTTCTGATATGTACCTTAGTTGGGAAACATAGAGGTCTGAAGCCTTCTGGTCAAATCGATTTAAGATCCAGGTATCACCAAGATCGATTTAAGATCCAGGTATCACCAATTGAAGATCAAGGAGTAGGATATTCCGAAAATAGCTTTCAGGAACCGGTATGGACACTTTGAATTTTTGATAATGTCTTTCGGGCTAACAAATGTCCCCGCAGCTTTCATGGATATTATGAATCGGGTCTTCAAATCTTCCCTTGACTCCTTTGTGATTGTATTTATTGATGATATCTTTGTTTATTTGTGGAGTCAGGAGGGCCATGCCGATCATCTCAGGGTAGTTTTCTTGACTCTGTATCAGCACCAGTTATATGCGAAGTTTTTGAAATGTGAATTGTGGCTCGAATCTGTTACGTTCTTGGGTCATGTTGTCTCTAGAGAAGGAATTAAGGTTGATCCCCAGAAAATTTCAGCCGTGAAGAATTGGACCTACTACCCCAATAGAGATTCACAGTTTCTTGAGCTTAGCTGTATATTACACATGCCTCTCCATTAACTAAATTATGCAAAAGGCGGTTAAGCTCCTATGGTCAGATGCTTGTGAAAGGAGCTTCCAAGAGTTGAAAGCAAGATTAACCACGGCACCGGTATTGTCCCTACCAGAGGGTACAGATGGATTAGTGGTATATTCCGATGCTTCAAGGATCGGACTTGGGTGTGTATTAATGCAACATGGAAAGGTGATAGCATATGCTTCTAGGCAACTCAAGAATTATGAAAAGAACTATCCAACACATGACTTAGAGCTTGCGGCGATGGTATTTGCATTAAAGATTTGGCGTCATTATTTGTTTGGAGTCCATGTGGATATATTCACAGACCATAAGAGCCTTCAATATATTTTCAAACAGAAAGAATTGAATCTGAGGCAGAGAAGATGGCTTGAGTTACACAAGGATTATGACATCGACATCCTATATCATCCGGGAAAGGCTAATGTGGTAGCGGATTCTCTTAGCCAGAAATCTATGGGCAGTTTGGCTCACTTGGAGGCACATCAAAAGCCGTTGGCAAAGGAGGTTCATCAGTTGGCTAGTTTGGGAGTTCGCCTTGCGGACTCTAGTGAAGGAGGGGTGATTGTCCAAAATATGCTGAATCGTCGCTTGTGGTGGAAGTCAAGGAGAAGCAATTCAACGATCAATTATTGGTACAATTGAAGGAGGGGATTCAAGAACATAAGACTATGGCCTTTTCTCTTGGCGTGGATGATGGTACACTAAGGTACCAAGGGCGACTTTGTGTTCCAAATGTGGATGATCTCTGGGAAAGAATCATGACCGAGGCTCACACTGCTAGGTACTCCGTGCACCCGAGCTCTACAAATATGTATCATGATCTTAGGGAAGTCTATTGGAGGAATGATATGAAGAGGAATGTAGCAGACTTTGTGGCAAGATGTCCAAATTGTCAGCAAGTGAAGGCCGAAACCCAAAGGCCTGGTGGGTTTGCACAGAACATAGAGATTCCAATGTGGAAGTGGAAGATGATCAATATGGACTTTGTGGTAGGGCTACTTATATTTGACTCGATTTGGGTGATTGTAGATCGACTCACGAAATCAACACACTTCTTACCTATAAAGGCTACCGACACAGCAGAACAGTGTGCTCAGTTGTACATCAAGGAAATAGTCAGGTTACATGGCACTACAGTTTCTATTATTTCAGATCGAGGGGCACAGTTCACGGCTAATTTTTGGAAGAAATTTCAACAAGGTTTGAGTACTCAGGTGAATCTCAATACAACCTTTCACCCACAGACTGATGGGCAGGTAGAGCGGACTATTCAAACGCTTGAGGATATGTCGCGCGCTTGTGTTCTTGACTTCAAAGGTAGCTTGGATGATCATTTTCCGTTCATAGAATTTTCCTACAACAACATTCATCATGCTAGTAGCCATATGGCACTGTTTGAGGCTTTATGTGGTAGGAGATGTAAATCTCCCAATGGGTATTTCGAGTTTGGGGAAGCATAATTGATAGGGCCAAACCTCGTGCATCAGGCTATGTAAAAGGTCAAGATCATTACAGAACGATTGAAGACTGCTCAGAGTCCCCATAAATCCTATTCGAATGTTCGTCATAGGGATTTTGAGTTCAAAGAAGATGACTGGGTATTCTTGAAGGTTTCCCCTATGAAGGGTGTAATGCGGTTTGCTAAGAAAGGGAAATTGAGTCCCAGATACATTGGACCTTATAAAATCATTCAGAGGATCGGTCGGGTGGCATACAGGCTAGAACTACCTCCAAAAATGTCCTTAGTGCACCAGGTGTTTGATGTGCCGGGTAATTTCGGCACATTTTGATACTACTTGCTTAATGTTTAACTTGTTTTACGTGCAAATTTTACTGATGCTGATGTAATTTTAGTGTATTTGCAGTATATCGAGTGTAAGGACCCAGAAGTATGGAAAAGAGTTCAAAAAGCCAGTTGAAGAAAAGAAAAGAAGTTAAGAGCATCGCAAATGTGAGTATGCGGTCGCAAACAGCAAATGCGGACCGCATATTTCACAAGCAAATCGCAAACAAGGACAGAAATCTGGGCAATTCTTCATGTCGAGAATGCGGTCGCAAATGCGACCGCAAAACAGGAATGCGAACCACAAAATAACAAGGTGAAATCGCAAATGCAAACAGAGTTTCTGGGTGAAAATCAGAGTGGAGAATGCGATCGCATTTCGAGATCGCATAACATGCGGACCGCAAACCAAAATGCGATGAAGGCAAAAACTCTTGGGTTAAATCTGCGACAGGCGATGAAGAATTGCGGTCCACATTTCTGTTTTGCAACAGAAATGCGGTCCGCATTATTACTGCAGGGGCAAATCTGTCCGAAATTTGCCTCGGGTTTTGGGCCTTTATAAATAGGTTTAATAGGGTTTTGTGGGGGACATCTTGTCAGAATTGAGAGTGCAAAGTATGGGCAATTAACTAGTTTGAATTCTTGGAAGCTTTTGGGATCAATTAACTTCTATTTTGTAAGATGATGACAATTACTATTCTTTATTCTTCAATTTTCAGCATGAGTAGCTAAATTCAAAAGCTGATGTTGTGAACCCTAGATGGGTAGAATGTTGTTGAGATTTTGATATTGAATATGATTTCAATGGAAGATTGGTATTTATCTATTTCTTGTTCTTCAAATAATTGTTAGTGGTTGCAAACATTAACGAACGCCAATTAATTCTATCTTATCTTGGAAAAGTGGGATAGAATTTGGTAGAAATAAATAACAAAGACTCAAGGCTTTAAACCTTGTTTAATGAAATCGCTTAGGAATAAGTAGGTTTTAATTTGGCATTAATTGATTGTTCTTAATCACAACTCTTTTGTATTTGGAAAAATCGTAAAGAGGATAAATTATCCAACTATTGGGAAATATTGGATACTAAATTAAACATCAATTGCATATCAAGAACTCTTCCGTTGGAAATATTCAATATTAATATCAAGAGCATTATACTACATAAAAGGGGACACAACCTTGGTTTCTTTAATTCATATTATTTACACTCACAATATTGCAATCAGTTTTCGTTTACTCTTATGTTCAATATCTCTTTTCTTTATTACAATTCCTCGATAGAATTACGACTTAGTCGAGTATTACACTAATTAGATAAACGTTTCACACCTATTCCCTGTGGGATTCGACCCCAACCTTGTTGGGTTATTATATTTGACACCGACCGCTTACACTATTCTTAAGGTGTAATTTGAGCGTATCAAATTTTGGCGCCATTGCTGGGGAGTACGATTCTGAAATTACTAATTAGTGTGTACTTTACTATACATCTAATTCCACTTGATTACACGCTGTTTGTATTGGTTGCTGTAGACAGGGAGATATGTCAGACCATGAAGATGATGTGGAGGTAGAGGAGGAAGGAAATCCTTTTGCAGATATCGAGGAGTATACCATTGTATCTCCTGCTATCGGTGCCGCTACTTTCAAGGTAGAACATGGATTAATTCTGATGCTGAAAGCGGAAGGATTTTTCAGAAATTCCACGGATGATGATCCAACACAGCACCTCAAAAATTTCTTGGGTGTTTGTGCGATGCATAAGTAGAATCATGTCTCCGACGATGCCTTGAGGTTGAGATGCTTTAAGTATTCGTTAGCTGGAGATGTAAGGAAATGGCTTCAAAATCTTCCTCCGAATTCTATACGTTCATGGCCTGAACTTGTCCGAGCGTTCTTGTCAAAATGGTTTCCACAAAGCAAGAAGTCCGAGCTCAAGGACAACATTTTCATCTTTAAGCAACTACCTGGTGAATAGTTACATGAAGTGTGGGATCGCTTCAAATTATACTTGGTGAGGTCTCCAACCCATGGTTTTCCAGATTCCATCTTGCTGGAAAAATTCTACATGGGTTTGGATCCTATGAACCAGTCAATAGCGAAGAATGCAGCTGCTGGTTCTTTTATGGACAAGACCTTCGCTAGGGTGACTCAAATCTTAGATAAAATGGCAAAACACAACCAGGCTTGGCACTCTGAAGATTCCACAGGCAGAATTGCAATTGGCTCTCCTTCTATGGATAACTTGATCAAGGAAAATCAAGAACGAGACCAAGTGATTGCGGAACTTGCCACAAATGTCAATGTATTGACAAAGCTTTTCACAGAAAATCAGAAGAAGAAGGTGAATGCGGTTGAAAATGCACAGCCGGTGCAAAAGGATGATTATGAAGAGGCAAATTATGTTAATAATTCTCAAGGAGGGTACCAAAGGCAGCATTACCAAGGTCAAGGCTCGCAAAATCAATGGAGACCAAACCCACAAGGGCAAGGTCACCATCAATGGCGAAACGACCAAAGTGGCTCTAATCAAGGAAACTGGAACAGCAATACAAATTTTTCCAATCGAAGTTCCAACCCTTATGCTCCTCCAAAGGGTCAGTATTCGAATCAGGGATCCTCTAGTGAGTCTAAGTTGGAGAGCATGCTTGACAGGATACTACAAAACCAAGAAAAGTCTGATCATTCCATGAAGAACATGACTGAGTTGGTTGGCTCTCACACTGCGGCGATTCAAAAGCTGGAATTGCAAATGAGAGATCTTTCTCGTGAGCAATATCCACAGCAGAAGGGAACACTCCCTAGTGATACGATTGCAAATCCAAAAGGAAGTGGAAGTGGCCCAACTTCCCATATCATGGCTATCACTACCCGGAGTGGTAAGATATTGCAAGAAAAGAATGAGCAGGCAGTTAATGTGGAAGAACATGAAAAAGGAGTCGAAGTTGAAGAACCTAATGTTGCTGAAGTAATTAAAACTCCAGAGGTTGTGCAAACCGAGATGAGACCCGAGAAGAGATGAAGGAAAAGGCAGAAGAAACATCAAACATTCTTCCGCCGATTCCTAGACCCCCTCCTCCTTTCCCTCAGAGACTTGCGAGAAGAGTTGACGACAGCAAGTTTGAGAAGTTCTATGACATTCTCAAGCAGTTATCTATGAATATACCATTCTTGGAGGCTTTTCAAGAAATGTCGGCTTTTGCCAAGTATCTAAAGGATTTGATCACGAAGAAGAGAACCACCAAGAATGAGGTGGTGAATATGACTCACCGGGTTAGCTTTATTATTGCTACAAATCCAACCCAGAAGAAAGAGGACCCGGGAGCATTTACTATTCCATGCACTATTGGAGTGCGCGACTTTGCAAAGGCACTTTGTGACAATGGGCTTATGCCGCTTGCCATTTACAAACAAGCAGGATTAGGAATGCCAAGGCCGACGAGCATGAGGTTGCAGATGGCTGACTGCTCAATCAAGAGACCAGTTGGTATTGTAGATGATGTGATTGTGAAAATTGGGAAATTTCATGTACCAGCTGACTTTGTAATTCTTGACTGTGTTGTGGACAAGGAAATTCCTATTATATTGGGGAGACCATTCTTAGCTACTGGAAGAGCCCTTATGGATTCGGAGTGTAATGAAATTAAATTCCGAGTGAATAACGAAGAAGTTACATTCCAAGCTAGTAAGGGTATGAAGTTACCAAATGAGTACGAGAGCATCTCAGTGATTATTATTGTTGCTGAAGTAGATGATGCTGTGGAGATAAAGATGGAAGAGCATTGCTTAGGTGAAGCATTGGCAGCTATCTTAGTAAATTTCGATGGTGATGACATGGATGGCTTTATGGAATCGGTGAATGCATTAGAGGGACGTGGCTCCTACTCGTATACTCCACCAAAACTTTCCCTCGATTTGGAGAATAGAGCTACACCTCCTGCAAAGCCGTCCATTATCGAACCACCTCAATTTGAGCTCAAACCACTTCCTTCGCATTTGAGGTATAAATTTCTTGGATTAAATAATACTTTACCGGTAATTGTTTCTTCGTTGTTAGATGATGTGCAGGTGGAACAGTTACTGCAAGTTCTAAACTAACATAGACAAGCCATTGGTTGGACAATTGCGGACATTCGGGGAATCCCTGCTGGAATTTGTGAGCATAAGATTCAACTAGAAAGTGGGACAAAACCGAGTGTGGAGCATCAGCGACGGCTGAGTACGTCAATGCAGGAAGTGGTGAAGAAAGAGATAATCAAATGGCTGGACGCTGGAGTAGTCTACCCAATTGCTGATAGTTCATGGGTGAGCCCGGTGCAATGCGTGCCAAAAAAGGGAGGCATGACTGTGATCAAAAATGAAAAGAACGACTGATTCCAACAAGAACAGTAACTGGATGGAGGGTATGCATGGACTACAGAAAGCTAAATAGTGCCACATGCAAGGACCATTTCCCTATGCCTTTTATCGATCAAATGCTTGATCGGCTAGCGGGAAAGTCCTTTTACTGTTTCCTTGACGGATACTCCGGTTATAATCAGATCAACATAGCTTTGGAGGACCAGGAGAAGACAACGTTCACATGCCCATATGGAACATTTGCTTTTAGTCGAATGCCATTCGGCTTATGCAATGCTCCAGCTACCTTCCAGAGATGTATGATGTCTATATTCTCTGATATGGTAGAGGATTTCCTTGAGGTTTTTATGGATGATATTTCGGTAGTTGGTGAAACTTTTGAGCATTGCCTGAAGAATCTGAAACAAGTGCTAAAGCGATGCGAAGAGACAAACCTTGTATTAAATTGGGAGAAATGCCACTTCATGGTGGATGAAGGTATTGTTCTGGGACATAAAATCTCAAGGCGTGGCATAGAGGTGGATAAAGCTAAAATAGAAATCATCTCTAAGCTTCCTCCACCCACATCCGTAAAAGGTGTCCGTAGTTTTTTTGGGCATGCCGGATTCTACAGGCGTTTCATTAAGGACTTCTCAAAGATTGCAAACCCAATGTGCAAACTCCTTGAGAAGGATGCCAATTTTGTCTTTGATGAGAAATGCCTCACAGCTTTTGAGGAACTGAAGACAAAGCTCACTACGGCACCCATTATTGCCACACCTGATTGGTCGCTTCCATTTGAACTTATGTGTGATGCCAGCGGTATAGCTATTGGAGTTATGCTGGGACAAAGACACAATAAAGTTCTGCACCCAATATACTATGCTAGCAAAACACTTAATGGGGCACAGATGAATTACACCGTAACTGAGCAAGAGTTGTTGGCCATTGTGTATGCGTTCGAGAAGTTCCGTGCGTATCTGTTGGGCTCTAAAGTAATTGTGTATACTGATCATGCAGCTCTTCGTTATCTGATGGCGAAGAAACATGCAAAGCCAAGACTAATCCGATGGGTTTTACTGCTGCAAGAATTCGATTTTGAAGTTATGGATCGAAAGGGAACACAAAACCAAGTGGCAGATCACTTATCTAGGCTTGAAGAATCGGGGAGACAAACAGGAGAGTTGGAAATCAATGACGCATTTCCAGATGAACAAATACTGGAGTTATCCAATTCCTTTGCACCGTGGTATGCAGACATCGCTAACTACATCATCAGCAATCTCATTCCGGAAGGGTTGGAATCATACCAACGGAAGAAGTTCTTAAGGGATTGTCGAAACTATTATTGGGAAGAACCTTTCTTGTTCTGTGTCTGTGCAGATAACATAATTAGGAGATGCGTGCTTGAGGAAGAGATGCTACAAATTCTGAAAGCTTGCCATGACGCACCGGTTGGGGGTCATCATGGGGGGAATAGAATGGCAGCAAAGATTTGGAATGTGGTTATTACTGGCTAACCATTTATCAGGACGCTAATCAGTTGGTGAAGTCTTGTGACCAATGCCAACGACAAGGCCCAATTTCTAGGAGGCATGAGATGCCTATGAACTTTGTGATGGAAATCGAACTATTCGACGTTTGGGGTATTGACTTCATGGGCCCTTTTATAAGCTCATGTGGGATGAAATACATCTTAGTGGCTGTGGACTACGTGTCCAAATGGGTAGAAGCTATTGCTTTACCAAACAACGAAGCTCAGAGTGTGACCGCATTTCTAAAGAAGAATATTTTCACCCAGTTTGGCACCCCGAGAGCTATTCTTAGTGATGGGGGTTCGCATTTGTGTAACAGAGTCTTTAAAGGTCTCCTTGACAAGTACGGGGTAAAGAATAAGGTTGCCACACCTTATCATCCACAATCGAGCGGTCAAGTTGAGGTATCCAACAGGGAGATAAGAGTATATTAGCAAAGACGGTGAACGCAAACAGGACCGACTGGTCAAAGAAGCTAGATGATGCTCTATGGGCATACCGTACAGCATACAAGACCCC
>MCJB01002966.1:0-10770 GCA_002018475.1 Nicotiana obtusifolia
ATTGTATTGTATATATATAAATAAAACTGTATAATATATTTATATAAATAAACGTAGTATATATATATATATATATAATGTATTGTATATATATAAATAAAATGTGTAATATATTTATATAAATAAATAAATATATATATATATATATATATATATATATATATATCAAGGAGTATATATATATATTTTTTAGTAATATATTTATATACTTTGATAAAATATTAACATAATAGCGACCACTTTTGGTCCATTATGGCACCAATAAAATTCCTTCCTATAAGCGACCATAGTTGGTCGCCCATATAATTTCTTATTTAATTTAATATTCACCAATAGCGACCAACTTTGGTCGCCTATGTATTGTATATAAAATAAATATATATAACTATATATATATATATCAAGGTAAAATATTAACAAATTAGCGACCTATTGTGGTCGCTAATTGCACCATAAAATTCCTTTAGATAAGCGACCAAAGATGGTCGCTAATTTAATTTCTTATTTAATTTAATATTCAACAATAGCGACCAACTTTGGTCGCTTATAGTACAATTTAATTTCTGATTAAATTTAATATTGAATAGTAGCGACCAACTTCGGTCGCAAAACGTCCCCAGAAATTTTCCCATACCTGAGCGACCAACTTTGGTCGCTAAAATTGAACGTGGGTCCAGATTGGCGACCAAAGTTGGTCGCTATTTTTGAATTTTCTTTGACCAGCTTTGTTTGACCAGGCCGGTCAAAATGTTGAACAAAATGGCGACCACTGGGCGACCTATTTTGGTCGCTATTGTATTTAAGTTTTTTTTTTCAATTTTTTTTCTATATTAGCGACCAAAATTGGTCGCTTTTTGTTGCAGACCAACTTTGGTCGCTAATCTTTGGTCTCTATTTTTCTGATTTCTAGTAGTGAAATTTAACACACGTACATCGTTTCACAATTCACTACTCTTTTCTCGTGAATCAAAAAATTTGGATCGTACCTATGTGAAATCTGATAAGTGAGATCATGAAAAAGAAGGTAGGCGGCAGAATGCAAAAAAGAAGAGTAAAGATTTTTGACTCAGAGCAAAATATGTTTTTGATTTAATCATAAATCTGTTGAATGAAGACGGCTTATTTATTCTTAGACACTAGTTAGATGAGAATTGCTTGGTTTTGCTTATGCCCTTATTTATGCAGTAGAAAAAACAAGTGAGTCGGGTTACATATTAATACAGTTATTTGGTAAATACGTTTATATATATTCTGATAACGAATATTATTATATATTTTATCTTCTCTATTACTATGTACTCATGTGAGGAAATACATTGTTTGCTGACTTTTGTAGTAAATATCATTTGTTCTTTGTTGCTTTGGGTTGTGTGACGTAATTACTTCTAACCCCAATAGAAATAGTGACTAATTACGCTATATATAGCCTGTTGAATGGCCAAAAGATTGTCATTATCATATTTATCAGGTTATTAGTTGCCACTTCTTACAAACTTTACTTGTAATTATGTTTCAACTGACCTAATTGCATGAATTAAACGTTCTTTATACATCTTGAATTATTCATGTAATAATATTAGTCACTTAAAGAGCTGGACACCACACACTTCCTCCCCACCAACAAACAACTCTACGACTCCAAGGCCCAATGTAGCTTTATCTAGTTAAATTAAACCTGATTCTATCCTCTCCGATCAGCAGTTAATTGATAATTCACAACGATGGTGTTGTCTAATTAACTTTTCAGTCCCCTCTTTGTGAAGCATACAAGACATCAACTTTATGTTAGGATCGATTCACTCAAACATTCTGAATTGATGAAGAAGATGAAGAAATCTTGAAGAGAAAAAAGTTAAGGTAGAGAGAGAGAAAAAAAAAACGTGAGAGACTTATTTCGTGGTAACACTCCGTTAGGGTAAACTTCCACGGGGCGGGATTATATATATATATTAATAATTAAGGGTATTTACAATAAAAGGAGAATAAACAGTACAACCTATATATAGATCCCAAATAGTCCCAAACCTATAAGAGAAAGGTCTCCCAATTTGACCAGGATTATAGATTTTTCTTTCCCAAATCTATGAGGACAATGAGTTTTCCTAAACCTATAGGGATTATGGGTTTCCTAAAAATACAAGAAAATAATTCAAGTCCATCACATATTAATCAGGCTCCACACCTAACAATTCTCCAACTTGGAGACTGATTCAGTCGTCCAAAAATTGTCCCAACATCATCAATATCTTCACCACACCGCACCATCTGTAGAAACAAACTACAGAAGACCAACTGAGGTTTTGCACAACCTCAGTTTCTCAACATCAACACATTTCGTCAATATGTCTGCTGGATTCTTTGCACCCTCTATCTTCTCCAAACACATATCACCATCCTCCACTGCCCTGCGAGTGAACCGGTATCGTCTTCTGATGTGCTTTGTCTTAGAATGATAGACTAGGTTCTTCACCAACTGTATGGCACTCTGGCTATCTGAATAAAGAATCTTCTCGCTCTGCTTCTTGCCCAACTCTTGTAGATAATCTGCCAGCCATATCATCTCCTTTCCAGCTTCAGCTATTGCCACATACTCAGCCTCTGTTGATGAAAGAGCAACACACTTCTGAAGCCTGGACATCCAACTCACTGCTGTACCACCTATGGTGTAAATGTATCCGGATGTGCTCATGCTCAAGTCCACATCACCACCAAGATCAACATCCACAAAACCCTGCAGATTCACTTTGCCTTTGCCAAAACTAAGTGAAATACTGAATGTACCTCTCAAATATCTCAGAAGCCACTTAACAGCTTCCCAATGCTCTTTCCCCGCATTCGCCATGTACCTGCTAACAACTCCCACTGCATGTGCTATGTCAGGTCTAGTGCAGACCATAGCATACATTAAACTCCCAACTGCTGAAGCATATGGAATAATTGCCATCTGCTCACGCTCTTCAACTGTCTTGGGTGACTGCTCCTTTGATAATTTTATGTGTTTTTCCAAAGGAGTAGTCTTGGGTTTAGCATCACTCATCCGGAATCTGGCCAACACCTTCTCAATGTATTGCTCCTGGGATAGATTTAAAGTGCCAGCAGATCTATCCCGAGAAATTCTCATCCCCAGAATCTGCTTCAATGCACCCAAATCTTTCATCTCAAATGCTGAAGACAGACTTGCCTTCAGATTGTTTATGTCCCTCATACTGGATCCTGCAATCAATATATCATCCGCATACAAGAGTAGAAACACATAAGAATCAGTGTATTTCTTGAAGTAACAACACTGATCCTTTTCACCCCTGCAAAAGACACTCTTGGTCATGAAGGAGTCGAACTTTTTGTACCACTGCCTCGGTGCTTGCTTCAACCCATACAAGCTCCTATTGAGCTTGCACACTGTGTGTTCCTTGCCCGAAACTACAAATCCTTCTGGTTGTTGCATATAGATCTCCTCGTCCAGATCTCCATGTAAAAATGCTGTTTTTACATCCATTTGCTCAAGATGCAAATTCTCTGATGCAACAATACTCAAAAGAATTTGGATAGTAGTTAACTTCACAACAGGAGAAAATATTTCAGTATAATCAATACCTTTCCTTTGTGAATATCCTTTAACCACTAACCTGAACTTGGACCTTCTTTTACCGTCTGGTTCTTCCTTGATTCTGAACACCCACTTGTTCAACAAGGCTTTCTTCTCTGCAGGTAACTCAGTCAACACTCAAGTGTTGTTCTTCTCAAGGGAGCTCAACTCATCATTCATGACTTGCTCCCACTTGATTGAATCCTCCACCTGTAGGGCCTCATCGAATGACTCTGGTTCCCCTTCATCAGTCAGCAACATATAATGTAATGAAGGTGAATACCTATCTGGTGCTCTAATGGTCCTTGATGATCTCCTCAACAGCTGCTCAGGTGTCACTTGTTCCACCATAGGTTCTTCAGCAACAACGTCTGAAGTTGGTTGAGTTTCTTCTGCAACATCTCTGGGTGTACTCTTCTGCAACTCAATCTCAACTCCCACTTGCTTCTTAGTCTCTGAAACCTTCTGCTCTCTGTCCTTGCATAGGACAGACTCATCAAATGTCACATCACAATGTCTCAGGATCTTTCTGTTCTTGTCATCCCAAAACCTGTAACCAAACAAGTCAGAACCATAGCCTATGAAGTAACACTTCACTGCCTTAGCATCAAGCTTATCTCTTTTCTCTGGATCAACATGAACATAAGCCGTGCAACCAAAAGTTCTCAAGTGTGAGTACTTGAGCTTTTTTTTTCCGTCCACACCTCCTCTGGGATCTTGAACCCCAAGGGAACTGATGGTCCATGCTGATCAAGTATGCAGCTGTGCTCAAAACATCTGCCAAAACATCTTGGGCAGCCCACAGTGTATCCTCATGCTCCTTGCATGCTCATTCAATGTTCTGTTCATCCTCTCAGCAACTCCATTCTGCCTAGCCTTACCGGGAACTGTCCTCATCAATCTGATTCCCTCAGCTGCACAGAATGCTTTGAACTCTGACTTGTCATACTCTCCTCCATTGTTAGACCTTAGGCATTTGATCTTCAAACCAGTCTGATTTTCAACTTCGGCTTTCCACCTCTTGAAAGTCACAAACACATCTGACTTATGCTTCAAGAAATAGACCCATACCTTCCTGCTGAAATCATCAATGAAGGTGACATAGAACCTAGATCCTCCAAGTGATAAAACTGGAGATGGTCCCCAAACATCTGTATGTACCATTTCCAATCGCACTTTCTTTGGCTCTCTAGCAGTCTTTGTGAAGCTAACTCGTTTCTATTTTCCCATAACACAACTTTCACAAAGACCCATGTCAATAGACTTCAGGCCCTCTAATGCTCCTTTTGCAACCATCATCTTCATTTCTTTAGCACTCATGTGTCCAAGTCTGTTGTGCCACAGACATGAACCGGAAGCACCCTCAGCGACAGCAACCATGTTAATACACCCTGCAGTGGTGTACAAGGTTCCAGATTTGGTGCCACGAGTTACAATCATAGCACCCTTCACAATCTTCCACGAACCTTTCCCAAACTCTGCTGCATAGCTTGTGCTATCCAACTGACCAACAGAGATCAAATTCTTCTTGAGAACAGGAATATATCTGACATCCTCTAATGTCCACTGGTTTCCTGATGGGCTCTTTATGCAGACATCCCCCTTTCCTTCAATCTCCAAGGCTTTGTTGTCAGCAAGATACACCTTCCCAAAATTTCCAGATTTGAAATTTTGGAACAATTCCTTGCTTGGAGACGAATGAAAGGATGCACCAGAATCCAAAATCCAGGATTCGACCGGGCTGTGCACACTAAGGATTAGAGCATCCCCAATGTCTTCAGCGGAATTTACAGAATCACTATCATCTCCAGATTTATGATTCTGCTTCTTCTTTGGTTTCGTACAGTTTGTCCGATAGTGCCCTTTATCTCCACAGTTCCAACAAATCACGTTGGGTCTGTTCGGAGATTTTCCTCGATTCTTTGATTTTGATCAGCCATGTTGATTTTGGCCCTTCAACTTGCTTCTCCCCCTTCGGTCAATGCTGAGAGCACTGCCCGATGAATCTCCCACTTCTCGTTTGGGAATGCTTTCGCTGAGAACAACATCACGGATTTCATCAAACTTCAACTTCTCAGATCCACGGGAACTGCTAATCGCAGCAACAACAGTATCCCAAGACTCGGGCAGACATCAAAATCAATGCCTTTATTTCATCTTCGAAATTAATTCCACAAAACTCAGTTGACTCACAATCATATTGAACTCATTTATATGATCGGCAACAGATCCATTCCCAGACATCTGTAAATTGAACAATGTACGCATCAAATATACCTTGTTCATCGCCGATGGCTTTTCGTGCATATTTGATAGCGCCTTCATCAGATTTGTCGTAGTCTTCTCCTTAACGATGTTGAACGCCACGTTTCTCGATAAAGTCAACCGGATCAACCCCAACGCCTGGCGATCCTTAAGCTTCCACTGCTCCTCTGTCATGGAAGCCGGCTTTGCCTCAGTCAAGGGTTCGTGAAGATCTTTCTGGTACAGATAGTCTTCGATCTGCATCTTCCAGAAACCGAAATCGGATCCATCAAACTTCTCGATTCCAATCTAGAACTCTCCATCTTCAGTGATCGTGTTGAATCTCCAAAGCTCTGATACCAGTTGTTAGGATCGATTCACTCAAACACTCTGAACTAATGAAGAAGATGAAGAAATCTTGAAGAGAGAAAAGTTAAGGTAGAGAGAGAAAAAAAAACATGAGAGGCTTATTTCGTGGTAACACCACGTTAGGGTAAACTTTCACGGCGGCGGGATTTATATATATTAATAATTACGGGTATTTACAATAAAAGGAGAATAAACAGTACAACCTATATATAGATCTCAAATAGTCCCAAACCTATAAGAGAAAGGTCTCCCAATTTGACCAGGATTATAGGTTTTCCTTTCCCAAATCTATGAGGACAATGAGTTTTTCTAAACCTATAGGGATTATGGGTTTCCGAAAAATACAAGAAAATAATTCAAGTCCATCACATATTAATCAGGCTCCACACCTAACACTTTACTCATATTATGTGAAATATCAGGACAAGATTAGACTAACATATGCCAATAAAGATAGATTTATGATGGATTTTATGGATTAAACTTCATTCCTTGCTTTCGGCTCAATCTTTTATACGTCACTACTAAAAAAACGTGAAAAATCGACTGCTAAAACCGGCCGATGTTGATCGGTAATTGATAAAAACGGACCGAAAACCGACCGACTAGTGGCGGTCGGTAATCGTAAATTCGGTAGAGCTAACCGACCGACTTTGGTCGGTATTTTCTGACCGATTTCGGTCGGCCAATTAAATTAAAAAAAAACTGACCGATTTTCTGATCGATTCCTGTCTTTTATTTTATTTATACTCTTTAATTGTATTTTCTTACGAAAATAACCGATCAATGTCGGTCGGTTTTATTAAAAAATAAAAATTACCGACCGAATTCGGTTGATTTTTTAAAATGACCGGTTGAATCGATCGGTTTCTTTAATATTAATTATAATTTATTTTAATTGAAAAACCAACCAAAGTTGGTCGGTTTCTCGAAAAATAAATTTTGAATTCGTAAAAAAAAAATTAAAAAAAAATATTTTAAAAAACCGACCGACTTCGGTCGGTTTTTTGATCGATCAAAATCGGTCGGTTTTTGCCGAATTTCTAGTACTGCGTTCACCAAAAAAGTCTCTCTCTCTCTATATGATAAATGACCAAAAATATGTTTTTGAGTGTGTTTACATCTTATTTGTCGTGTGACTTATGCTCATTACATGTTTTTTGCGTGCAGGAACGAGTTGGATGAAAGTGGAGTTAAAGAAGTTTGTTGCAAAACATAAGTGAGGTAGCAAAACTGGGAGCTCGTCCATACCCGTGTGTCGCACGAGGGAAAACACGCCATAGGCGTCAACTGTGGTGCAAAACAATGGAGTATGATAAATGCACGGTTTGCTTTGCGAAACAAAAATTAAAAAAGCTGGGAGCTCGTCTATGGTCGCATGCTGCACGAAAGTTGATGCGCCCTCCAGTTTTCTTATCCGATTTTGGATTGATCGGACGATCCTCCACCTACCTATGTCATATAAATATACTCTAAACTTGATTTTTATACTACTTTTGACGGGGAGATACTGCTTTAGGATTAGACAATACCTTTGGAGGCAAGATATGCTAGGAACAAGGAGGAAGATTCAATTACGAATTTTCCCTTTCTTCTTCCTATTTTCTATTGTTGGTTATGAATTTTAGTATTGTATTTCTATATAGTATTATGAGTAGCTAATTTCTTATGTAGAGTTTTGATGAAACCTTCCATAGGATGACTTCTTGTTACGTTTTAATATAGTTTAGCCTTTATTTTTCTCTACTTGTTTAACTATGTGCTTTTTTTAGTTGATTGAATGACCATCAATTGACTGTGCCTATTTATTATGTATTGCTTGGGAAAGATTATATATTTAGGTGGTTGTTGAACAATGTCACTCCAAACATATGTGAGAAATCAATACGACGGGTTTAAAGGTGGGTTTAGGAATAACAAAGCCTTGACGTGGTCATAGGAAGTGGTAAGATAGTGCCAGCTTGTGTAATTCGAGAAAATATGTCTAGTAAATTATTGTAGTTGATTGGGAGAGAATTGCGGCAATTAAAGCGCTCATTATTAGAGAATAATTAGGCAAAATTATAGAAACGTAGCGGGAAGGATTCCAACAATTAGAAAAATCAAAACTCTAGGACTTTTATTGTCTCTAACCTTAGTATCTTTTGTTGATAATTTATTATTTTAATTTGTAAGTTAATTAGTTAGACTTAAGAATCTTAATATTTATACTCTAGAATTTATTCAAACTTGTCTTCTTAGTAATAATGAAGAGTTATAGCTAAACTTTAGTTCCCTGTGGAATTCGACTCTGGGCTCTTAGATGACGTGCTCATATGGAGTGGTAAGATAGTGCCAGTTTGTGTAATTCGAGAGAACATGTCTAGTAAATTATTGTAGTTGCTTGGGAGAGAAGTACGGCAACTAAAGTGCTCATGATTAGAGAATAATTAGGCGAAATTATAGAAGACGTAGCGGGAAGGATTCCAATAATTAGAAAAATCAAAACTCTAGGACTTTTCATATTGTCTCTAACCTTAGTATCTTTAGTTGATATTTTATTATTTTAATTTGTAATTTAATTAGTTAGAATTAAGAATCTTAATATTTATACTCCAAAATTTATTCAAATTTGTCTTCTTAGTAATAGTGAACAATTATAGCTAAACCTTAGTTCTCTGTAGGATTCAACTCTGAACTCTTAGACTGGATTATATTTGCAACGACCAGTTATCATTTTTAGGACTAGAGTTGGGTGTGATTAAATTTTGACGTCGTTGCTAGAGAACGAACGGTGTAGTTATTGATGTAAATATTATGAGGATTCAAATTTGAATATTTATTTTATTTATTTAATTGTATATGTGATTTGAGAAATATGAAATCTTGAAATTATGAGGGTTTAGATGTTGGTAGTTCTACTTTGTTTCTTCTTTATGCATATTGTTGAGGAAACTACTAGTGTCAAAATTATCAAAATAAACTCGGGAGCGAGTTATGTAACTCAATCTTATGTGTGGACTATGAGTGATGTGTGTAGTTGTCAGATTGTCACTTTTATGATTGTGCTTGTATTTTTTATCCTCCTCCAAAACCAATATTGTGATGGTTATACTTTTTCTTATGAAGTTAATAAGAATAAAGAACCAGGGGATACTGACCTAAAGGTGATCAGGGGTATATAATGTGCCTTTTGGATGGAACAAAATAATGAGACAGAATTTTATATATAAAGGAAATAGGCGGCTATTCACAACTTAGAGGCTCAAGTGAATCAATTAGTGGAAGTTTTCATTATCTAACAAGCTAATATTATGGGTAGTAGTCGAGAACGGTATGAATAAAAATCAGCAGTTGACACTCTGATAGAGGAGTTAAGAGTAGAACACCAGCAACCTAACCAACTAGAATATGATGATGCCGATGTTAAAGAAGTGATGCTAGAGTCAGCCAAGGACATTGAGGATACAAATCTAGTTGACTCTGGTGTCATTGGTGTTGAGGATTTTGAACATCCTGAAGCTAATGTATTTGAGTGTATTAGTCTTCACTCCAAGCATTTTTCTACATTGTGTTTGGATAATGATATGAAAATAGAGCCATTCGAACCAATTAAGGAGTCAAGGAATAAGGAACTAGGTGCCTACATTCTGGAATTTTCTTGCCAGAAAGTCAGGATATAACTATCCGACTGGTTATTTTATGTATTTGAGCCTCATTCTCTTATTTGATACTTTCCGTATGTGTGTTTGTGGTTTTGTAACTTGTAGGGGTGATTGTTTTGGATTCATGAAGGTTTGAGAGTGAATTGAGACTTAGTCTCATTTTGGAAGCTTAAGTTGTAAGAGTTGACCAAGTTTTGACTTTTGTGTAAACGACCTCGGATTGATATTTTGATGGTTCAATAGGCCTGTATGGTAATTTTCGACTTAGGTGTATATTTGAAATTAGATTTGGAGATTCCTAGGGTGTTTTGGCTCTATTTGCCGAAGGTTGATAATTTGTAAGATTGGAGTCTCCTAGAATTTGAGTTATTCTGTCAAGAACGTAGAGGAGGTAGGATGGGCAGTTGGTCAGATCTAGTATGGATCGTACATGGACGGTAGTTGGAGTCGGCGGCTCTCCCAGGGTTCCCTCATCTGAGATCTCTGGGGAAGAGGATCAAGTTGGCCCTTGCGAACAGCTTGATGCACTATCTCCCTTCAACCCTTTGAGCGAAATGCGGCAAAAGAAAAGGAAGGAAAATCCATGGACCGACCCCATCATCTCCACCCCGTAGGAACTACGAGATCACCCCAAGGACGCCTTCGGCATCCAGGGGTCACGGACCGACCATAGAACCCTGTTCAATAAGTGGAACGCATTAGCTGTCCGCTCTCAGGTTGGGCAGTCAGGGTCGGAGAAGGGCAATGACTCATTCTTAGTTAGAATGGGATTCCAACTCAGCACCTTTTGAGTGAGATTTTGAGAAGAGTTGCTCTTTGGAGAGCACAGTACGATGAAAGTTGTAAGCTGTGTTCGAGGGGGAGTTATTGTCTATCGTTGGCCTCTATGGTAGAATCAGTCGGGGGACCTGAGAGGCGGTGGTTTAC